>UFQX01000251.1:99192-182345 GCA_900497675.1 Arapaima gigas
GGGGGGGGGGGGGGGGGGGGGGGGTGGCTGCTGCTGCTGCTGCTGCTGCTGCTGCTGATTTCGATCAACGTTGTCCAATGCGGTGCACTTAAACAGCAGGTCACGGTGTCTGTTTGTCCCTCCAAAAATAGAAGCAGGCACTGTGTGGGCAAAGGCCTAAATAGAGGCGCCACTGCCCCAACAGGGCTTCTCCGCTGTCTGTGGAACAGGACAGAGGGCACATGGGGTGCCCATCTCTTGGATGCTTCCCACTGAAATAATTTTTCCTTCTGCTGTACTATGAGCTTATTTGACACTTTGTTTTTCTTTCACATATCAGTGGGGGAGGGCAGAGAGATTCTCAGCTGTTCTGTGAGCATTTACAGCAGCACAGATGGATTTGTCCCTCCCCCATCCTGCTGTACTAGCAAGTGCCCCTCCCCCGCTGTCCAACCCTTTCCCTGGATGCTCTGTGTGTATGCATGTATGTGTTTGTCTGAAGACATTTGAGACGCGCCGCTGCTCCTGGCCGCAGACTGAGAAGTATTGAATATGTATGACCTGCCACTCAGTATTGTCTGCCGGACAGGTTTCACTGCCAGCTGTCGGACACATCCCTTTGTCTTCCACACTCCTAATTGGATTGCGGTAGATGCTAGCAGAGTGCTTTCGCATGGATGGCGTGGGCGTCATATTTTCTTGTTTCCATAGGATCTTGTCCTTGATGATCAGTGAGATGCTGCTTAATCCAAATCCTCCTACTGCAAATTTTGGATTAGAGCTTTTTTTTTTTTTTTTTTTTTTTTTAAAAAAAGTAGCATTTTTAATGATACTNCCTACTGCAAATTTTGGATTAGAGCTTTTTTTTTTTTTTTTTTTTTTTTTAAATAAAGTAGCATCTTTAATGATACTATGAAAAATTTTCAACATATGCCTTACTGGCTTGATCGGACCTAGTAGATGGAATCTATTGCATATGTACATACTTTTTAAACTTTTTTTTTTTACTTTCCAATGGGTGTGTTAAGGACATAGGCATGCGACCCAGCAGCTGCTGGTTCAAATCCAACAAGTTCTCTGCTGTACCTCTAAATAATTTATATGAAATCCTGAACACAGTAATCTATTCTTTTGCATAGTTGATCATAGATAAAAATTGTCATCACTGTGTTGCCTGTGTGTGCTTGTATAGATAAAAATTGTTTTAAAAAATACCAAATGATAAGTGGAGGTATATTACAGGCAGGTGGTTTGTGTTGATTGTATTGCTATTCCTAGTTAACTGAGGAAGTGCTGCAGGAATGATGGTCACTGCCAGGACCTGCCTGGAACTCATTTCAACAACAGCTTGATTGAGGAAGTGTGACTGCACTGGGAGACACATGACCTTTGACATCTGTGAATTGGTGGCCGGCTAGCTGATGGGCTGTGAAGTAATTGGTATGAGTAGTATAGTACTACCAGAAACATTGAGCTTAAAGTGTTTGTGTGTGTGTGTGTGTGTGTGTGAGTGAGAGAGAGAGAGAGAAAAAGAGACACAGAGCTGCATGATGCAGATTGTAAGCAGATCACATCTGTGCTGCACTGAAGGTGTCTATCTCCATGCCCTCCCCATTTCCCTCAAACACACAGTGCTTTGTTCTTGCCGTTTACTCTTGTGTCGGATCCAGTGGATGCTGTTTGCAAAGCTTATTTATCCGGTGTGTCATTCTGCCTGAGTTGCCTTTGATACAGAGTATGGCAGAGTGTAGGGGCAGCAGGCAATACAGGGATTGGGTGTCTGAACTGTCTGCACGCAGGTCCAGATTCAGCTGTATGCCTGGAAAAAGACCTTCAGTCATCATGGAAAGAGGTGCTTTAAAAGTAGGGTTCTGTCCCAACTGTATGATTAAGCTAATACAGGTGTCCCAGAGATAAAAGTTTTTGACTTATGAGTTTCTGCAAACACAAGTGAAAATATTTACCAATATTTACCCTTTTACCAAGTCATGACCAAATATGAGAATTTTTAAAAAATTGTAATTATGTCTCTGTCTTATAAGACTTGACCCTGCAACCCAATTTCAAGGAACAAATTACACTCATAAATAAGGGATAATAGTACGTGTATATATGTCCTGGTGTTATTTTTTTAATGCTGATAGTAAATGGTTTTTGGGGTAAATTGATATGTAACCTATAGGACCATTTGTGTTTTGTTGTTTTATTTCTTTCTCTAGTAATTGGCTTAAATCAATGTTGCCATTATAGTACCCTTAGCCCTCTTGTTCTGATTTGACATGCACCATTTTCATCTATCCAGTTCTCCTCTTTATTTTTTTAATTATGGAAGGCAGAAATCTATTGTAGGTTATTTTGTCTTGTATTTACATTGAGCTTGTATTTACGCTCTTTTCCAAAACAATGAATAACAATTAAAATGTAGTTACACCTTTGTTCAAGGTATCTCAAAGTTCTACTTACAGTGTATTAAATTCCTTACAATTATTCATTCACCTGTGCATACACCAGAACAACACATGCACCCATACCCACTAAGGACAATTTAGGGTCACCAACTCACATGAAACGCATCTCTTCTGTTTTTGGGGAAAAACCAGAGAAATCCTACATCCACTTATGTAGTCCATATGCTGTGAGGCACCGCTGTCATTCAGTGCCACCAACTTACTGTCAGGGAATAGGATGAAAGGTTATGTGCTCTTGACTGGATAAAACATTCATTTTGATGATGGATCGGGTTTGAATCGGGAGGGTATGCACCATGTACCCATTATACTGTTCATGGTGAAATTCCATGGAAGCAGTCTGGAGCAGTCTGCCAGGTGACTGAGAACTCTTAGCTCGCAGTCAGGGGCTGTCCTGTGTGTGTGAGGGGGATAGTGAGATACACGAAACTCAAATAGGTGTACAAAATTCTCAAAACAGTAACTTGACACAGTGATCCATTTAAGTGCCTAGGTACACAACAGAATTGCTCTCCAGTACTTAAGAAGTGCCCATAGTGAAGACTTTGTTAGTGATGGTTGTGCTGGTAGAGATGTTCTTTGGAGCAGTCCACCATGAGGTCCCCCTGCTAATCAGTGTGGAGAACACTGTCTTGCACCGTGGTATAGAAAATCACATTACCATTCCATCCTGTGCTCTTGTCAGACTCCACATTTCACACCTTTCCTCCTTGCAGACACTGGTGGAGTATTCAAGCCGATGGAAGGTTGATGAGGACCCGCTGCCACTAGTGGAGGTGTACACATCAGCACTACTGAGCTATGCCACAACAGCCCCACACCTTTCTCCCCAGTGCGAGGAGGTGAACTTGGTGCTGGAACGGCTGACACTGTGAGTATTTCTGATACTTTCATCTATTACCTTTTCTCCCTGTGCATTTATTATTCTATATCTGATTCAGGTTCCATTCTCCTTCTTTAAGTTTAAAGGAACAAAATAAGCATTAAACTCCACATACATTATAATCCATCACCACTTGTTATTGTATTCATTTCCTGAACAATATATTCTTCCAAGTTTGAAATACATTAAAGATCTAGATGGAGATGTTTTTCTGCCACCAGTTTCTGGTAGATGGAGGAGATGGCTATGATGGAAACAATTTCTGTCACTTTCTCCAGAAGAAATTTGAAATGATGGAACACCCACTCTTGTGTTAACCATTGAATCCCCATCTGCAGTCAAGAAGGATCTCAGAGATGCTTTATGGACCCACTTCATTCCTGATCTCCTGAAAACTGCATGAATTTTCATATCTGCATCTCTCACCATAATTTTCATATTTCATCTCTGACTTTTGTAGTCAGGTGCTCTAGTCATGTGTACCACCAAGTATTGTGATATCAGACAATCTGTGTATTGATATTTATCTGTATATAAAGCTCTCTTCCTGTTATGAAGGCACTTTACTTTGTCTTTGAAGAAAAGTGTTTGCAAAATTTGTAGATGTATGTCTGATTAGTTGTATGTCCTTTTATATTACATACTTAACAGATGTGGGTTTTTTTTGTAAACCAACATGAATTCAGTTGAATATCTCCTGAAAAACGTAAACTTAAAGCCCAAACATTATTGTGGTTAGTGCAAAGTTCAACAAAAAACTACAGCAGAAAACATTGTGCTACTGCTGTTAAAATATTCATAATCATAATTAATAGCATCACAGCTTTTGTAAAAGGGATGCAGTCCCATGAAAAATGAGACCTAATCCTATCAAGAATGCTAAATGCGTAATCACAAATAATTTTCATGGCAACAGAGTTATGAGTGGAATGAAAATAAATATATTCTGTCAAATGCGGTTTGGCAGCACGCACTTGAAATGCACTTGTTAGCCACTGTAGTGTGCAGGCTAGACAACAAAAAGGGACACACACACACAGATCAGCAAGCAAACAGTCACCAGTGGGGGTGTATGTGTAATGGAGGTTTGATATGCAGTGTTTTTGCATGATTAAATAGATGTGTCCCCCTTATAAGTGTTACACTTTCCTGGAAATCAGCTCATAAGGTAAAATATTGCAAGTCAAAAACATAATTCCCATCATGGAATAAATGGCTCTTTATAAAGACAAAAAAAAGCCACATTTTTGATTGTAACTCAGTAATGAGGGATACCTGTATATTTTTTCTAAGTTTTCTTGTCAAGGGGTGGAGGTAATCTTGCTCCAAAGTTGGTCTGAAAGTGCATTGATCTTCTGCAAATTGAACTTGTAGGCTTTCTGATCAGTTCTTTGACCAACATTTTCTGTTCTTCATTACTTTGTGTTTATTGATGCTAAATTGATATGCTGTAATAGACCAGTTCATTTTTAGTCCAAGGTGTTTAAAGTGCCCTTCGGCAGTGTCTGCCAGAGTTCAGTCTCCCGGTTCATCCCAGTCCTGTGTATGTGTCGCTCAGAACAGGAACTCGGTAGCTTCAAGAAGACACTGAAAGATTAGGAAGATGTGAACTGTGTCTTTCCATGCATGTGTGTTTGTGGCCAGACTGATGAATGCTGATGTACAGTGATTCATGGTATCATCCTCTGACATAGCAATTTCCTTATGCATCTTGGTAGTATATACAGTGCATGCTGGGAAGATGCAGTCAGCACTCAAGCGTTTCACCCTGCCTAAAAGCTAAGAAGTGATGTTAGATGAAGTGATTTGGAAGCACACAGTAACATTATGATCACACAGGAGCTGTGTGGAGCTGTTGCTGTCACTGCCTGAGGATGTTCCCATCACCCTGTGGAAGGAGGTACAGACCTCCATACAGGTGAGAAACGTATACTTGTGGTCTCTTCTCTCAACTCTCTTTATCTCCCCTTTCTCTGAATTTTATCAAGCTATCAGTGAATAATGAGGGCAGCTGGTGGCATAGTGGTTAGAGCTGCCACTTGTGGATTTAGAGGTCACAAGTTGGACTGCCACCTCCTGCTGTAGTACTCCTGAGCAAAGTACTTATCCAGAGTATAAGTAAAAAATCCAGTTGGCCATGATGTTTGAAATATTACGTAGACATGAGTCATTTCCCCAAACCCCTCCTCTATTTTATCATTAATTAAAAGTGACTGTGGATAATTAATAGTTCTCAAGGTGTCATTTTAGTGTGGCTGTTTTGAAGTGTTGCTTTGAAATCATTCACAGCATGTGGTGTGATGTGTTCTCTAAAGAGCGTTGTTCCAAAAATGACATCATATTATGAGTGTAGCTCTAGCATAGCAGAAAAAACATGCATAGTATAGTTTGCGCGTTACAAGTTTGCACGTTGTTCTTTTGTACGGGTAGAAATTTGCTGGACCAATTTTCATCCCATTCTAGAATTTAAATTTAAAAGTGAAGACACTGCTGAGCAGTGATATGACTTGGAAATGCAAGTTTTTTTATTAAGGTTAATATGCAATGAAACATCTTGTTTGCTGTGATTGAAAGCATATGGAAAGCTGTGTCGGTGTGAAAGTAGCTTGCACTGCTGTCGTTTTGCCACTGACAGCATTGAAATTCTTTTGTTACTGTAATGTGTCGAACACAGCTGCAGGCTGGGATTTTTGCACTTGCTACAGCTTCATTTACAAGGCTCTCTGGTTGCTTTGTCCACAGACAGCGCACAGTTTGTTGCAGGAGAATGGGGCCTCACATCTGCGCATGCTGTCCACAGTGGCCCAGGAGAGTGGACCGTGGGCCAACTCTACATTACGCAGCATTCTTTCCAGGGAAACAGTCGACACAGGAAATGGTTTGTCCTTGCTCCTTACACTGAGATTCAAAATAATGAACGTCACAAAATAACTTAAAAAAAGTGAAACGCTTAAAGGATAAAGGGAAGTTTAAAATAATATTTGTGTGACTGCGTGTATAGCAATATATATATTTGAATAAAGTGCCAGCAAAAATAATAGGAAAAACATCTGTAAGATAAGTGTCCCCACGGAATTACATATTTCATGTAGTTGTTCCCAACTTTTTGTTTTAAAGAAGAGGACTTATTTTATGTTACAAATACTTAGGTAATTCACCACCCTGACATTCTCGTGTTTGCTATTATAAAGCCACAAGTCAGTCACTGTTTCTACTCACTAGTCTAACAATATGATTTTCCCCCATGTAGTTCACGAGTTCCTGTCAATGGAAGGATCTGTTCTTGTGGCAATGCGAGTCAAGCACTTGATCAAAGACAACCAGGTGGAGAAGGCTGCACTGCTGGCCAGAGTATGCACAGAACATCCCGAGCTGGGCAAGGAAGGCCGTTTCCAGCAGACATACCTTGTCTGCCTGTGTGCAGTTGCACCACGGGAGGTGCTCATGCAGGAGGTGGGTGGGAAGGATGTTGACATCAAAGAACACAGGCCTCTTTAAAGAGTATAAGGAAGAAAACTGCTTGTTTTTTATGCCAGAATTGCAGATTAGAATTGGAAATGTGTACATTTTGACAATGACTGTTGGACATGTGCATGACGGCTGTAGTTTCAATAGTAGCTGAATTACTTGGTGCTGGCTGACTTAGAAAGTGGAAACGTAAATGGTAATAACACTATCTATCACCAAATTTTATTACCTTTGAAGCGGTTGGATATAGTACAAGTACTGTTAGTGCTGTTGAACAAGTGGATGCTGCACAGAGCAATGATCGTAGTCAGGTTGAAAGGTTAAAAAGGAAAAAGTAATAAAATATATCACCAAACTTTATTACCCTTATGTCAGTAATGTAGGCAGTGTTGTGTGTCATGTATAATTGCTTATTAATTTTTTACATGTTCACTTTGTATAGATTTTACAAATTATTTTAATTTGTATATATTGCATTTTATATTAATTTTGTCGCGCAGCATCTTAATGATAGTGTTTTTCTATTTCTACACCGCAAATGCATTTGTGTGAGAACTTCATTGTTCGTCCTGGCACAAATAACAGACAAAATCTTTATTACCCTTAAGCTTGTAGAATTTACTACTTGAGGTACACGTCTGTGACATACACACACTCCCGTGAGAAGGTCAAACACATGCTGATGTGTGTAGTGCCATTTGTGTGTGAGAGTGCATTACTGTTGTGGGGATGCTATTCAGTCAGTGTGACATATGCTCTGTGTGTGATGCCAGGACATGTGCATTCCAATTCCTTTTTTCAAAGACAGTATTAGCTTTTCAAGCTAGTAAGTCACTTTTGTTTCTGGAACTATTCAAAAATCAACCACTGTGCAAATTTCACAAACCTGTGCCTCAACAACAGAAACAGACAGAAACTGAGTATTGATTGATTGATTGATTACCTGCAACAAATGAACTTCTTTATGATATAGGACATACTTTGCCAACTTGGGGGTTCTGACCCTCACTAGGGGTCAGCAAAGTATCTATTAGGGTAGCTTGGCAAATGTGCTTTGAGCGGTATTTAAGAATAATGGGATGATGAATGTATTAATGAACTACAGTCATAACCAAGGGTCCATCCTCCCTATGTATGTCTTCCCAAAAGAATCTCTTTTTTTATACCAAAAATTCAGTTCCAGGCTCTCCGTGTGAATGTTTTTTAGGCAAAACCTGTACAAAAAACTCCCCATTTTTATTGCAAATGCTTGATACAATGTTTTCCAGCTGAACTGTGTAATTAAAAATTCCCCATAGATGTTCCTAAAACCCACCAGCACATCCGAATCATAAGAGGACAAATTTGAATAGCCTGCCGACTGTGAGTGAGGTCATTTGCAGGCTTTTCTCTGTTGTGCAGCATGTTCCCAGAGTGCTTTTTCATTTATTGAATACTTCCACTGCAAACTCAGACCGTGGGTCTCAAGTTGAAAAGGTGTTTAAAAAAGCAGTGGAGAAAGAGGTTGAGAGGAAGAGAAGCTGTCACTATGGAATAAACAATAAATGTAGTTGAAAGGAGAAGGAAAGAAAGAATGTGCAAGTAGCTTATGCTTTGAATGTGCCTGTGACAGCAGTGCGTACCAGTTTCATTAATCATCTTCATTGCAGTGAGTAGCATTTGTTATTTTAAATGATCTACTTTAAAAAAAAAAAAACTCATTGCTAAATGAGCAGGTACTGCCCATTGCTGTACAAGGAGGAAAAAGTGTGTGTGGCAGTGAAAGTGCTAATACTTTAATTGTGTAACTTATAGTAATATATGAGGATATTGATTAGTTTTTTTGGGAGTGGAGCAGGTTATAATTTTTTCCCATTAATAATAGTGCCATATAGGCTCCCTGTTTACATTTTCCCTGTTTGAGTCTGGTTTTTAGGAACATAAACTGGAGTATAACTATAATTAGAAATATAGCTGCAGAGTTGGTTCAACACACTCCCTTGATCTGCAGATTTTCATAGGAAGCCCCCCCCCCTTGCTGAAATCAAAAGGAGTAGGCATGTGAATGTGGTGGAGGACAGCTACATGTATGACCTGT
This sequence comes from Arapaima gigas, assembly GCA_900497675.1. Lineage (NCBI taxonomy): Eukaryota > Metazoa > Chordata > Actinopteri > Osteoglossiformes > Osteoglossidae > Arapaima > Arapaima gigas. The sequence continues at coordinate 108,068 of UFQX01000251.1, forward strand.
AAAAAATAAATAAATAAAAATAAAAGGCTCCCTTAGGTAAAAGAGTTGGGGATCTTTTGTACAGAAGATGTCACTCCTTGGTAAATTGGGTTTATATTTGTAATATTCTTCACCACAAGGGGGCACACTTCACAGCACTGGTTTTATGTGATTAACTCCATGTGTGAAGATGAGCAAGACATGCCTGGATTGTATTCCTAATATGCAACTCCTCATCTGCTTTCATTTACTGTCAACCTCAGCATGGAAAAGGGAGTACAGGAGGCCCAGCTGTGTTTCAGTATGTCAAGGCTGGAACTGATCAGGATTTGACAAAATAAGTCAGCTACAGAATCAAAGTATAATTGAGGGAGTGTGTACCTCCTATAAATACCTCACTGTTCTTTGCACAGCTGTCTAAGGTGGACTGTAGGGATGCCCTGGAGATGATCTGCAATCTTGAATCTGAGGGGGATGATAAGGGGGCTTTCAGCCTGTGCTCGGCCTTCCTTACCCGTCAGCTCTTGAGTGGAGATATGTACTGTGCATGGTGAGTTTTAAGACTAAGTTAATTTGCTTTATACCTACTCGTTTTAACTTATGGGGGAACTTGTTCCTTACTCACTTTGAATCCAATTTGCACTGGCTGGTTTTCTCCAATTTGAGGAAAAGCCAATATTTTATGTTTCTTTGGACTAAAAGCACTGTTTCATTTTTGAGATGTTTTGCAAATATCACTGATTGAGTGTCATTCTTTCATGGCTGAAGCTTTAACAGATGCTGAATGTCTGTCATTTTCTCAGGGAACTCACTCTTTTCTGGAGCAAACTTTTGAAACGATTAGAGTCATCTGCACAGGCCTTTTTAGACAAATGTCGACAGATGTCACTGCTGTCCAAAACAGTGTACCACATCCTCTTTTTTATCAAGGTCATCCAGTCTGAGGTAAGGTGCCTAGTATTTCACTGAGATTGCTTTAAAAGTTGGGGATACATGTCCAGCCTATTGGTTTCTTTGACAATATGTAAATTAAATAATCTCATTTTATTAGCAGTCTGCAGCATACTGCTTGGGCATTAGTCTCTGAAGAATACCATTTGGTATTCAGCTATATAAAAGACCCCTTCATTTGTTTTTTTTCTTCAGAATCTTGAAATTGTTTTTATGTTCTCTTCCTTTGCAGTTTGAGGATGTTGGACTTCCCATGTGCATTGAGATGTGTATTAGAGCCTTAAAAATGGAAACTGAAGAAAATGGAAACACTAAGGCTACCATTTGTAAAACTGTTTCTTGTTTGTTGCCCTCTGACTTGGAAGTTAAACGGGCCTGTCAGCTGACAGAGTTCCTCCTAGAGCCCACTGTGGACTCATACTATGCAGTGGAGACACTCTACAATGAACCAGATCAGAAGCTGGAGGAGGAAAGTCTACCGGTTCCCAACTCATTACGCTGTGAACTTCTGCTGGTGTTCAAAACGCACTGGCCTTTCGACCCAGAGTTTTGGGACTGGAAGACCCTGAAACGCCATTGTTTGGCACTGATGGGGGAGGAGGCATCTATTGTGTCATCCATTGATGAGCTCAATGACAGTGAGAACCAGGATGGGCTTGATGACGATGAGGCAGCCAAAGGTCATGAATTCAAAGACCAGATGGAAAGTTTCTGGGACACCACAAATGAGCTTAATGAGATCACAGATGAAAGGAGAAAGAAGAGAGAAATTAAAAAACTACGGGAAAAGGGGTTCATATCAGCCAGGTTCAGAAACTGGCAAGCATACATGCAATATTGTGTCTTGTGTGATAAAGAGTTTCTTGGTCACAGAATTGTAAGACATGCACAGACGCACGTCAAGGATGGCGTGTACAGTTGCCCAATATGTGCCGAATCATTTGACTCAAAAGAGGTATTTGTTCCACATGTAGCATCACATGTAAAGCAGTCATGCAAAGAACGTCTTGCTGCTATGAAAACCAGTAAGAAATTAGCTAATGCTTCAAAAACAGCAGTGGTTGATTCGCCCCTTCAGAAAGACAAACTGGTAGAACGGTCGTTGTGGAAGTCAAAAGATATTCTTCATGATGTGGATTTATCATGTTCTAACAATGCCAATGTTTCTGCCCTAGCCAAGGATGAAATCTCTGCCATTCGGGCAGAGTACACCGAGGAGTACACTTGCCCTGTTGCAAATTGTCGAAAGGGTTTCAAATACTTCAGAAATCTGATTGCCCATGTAAAGGCTCACAAAAACAATGAGGAAGCTAAACGTTTTCTTGAGATGCAAAGCAAGAAAGTCATGTGCCAGTATTGTCGTCGGCAGTTTGTCAGCGTCACCCACCTTAATGATCATTTGCAAGTACATTGTGGTGTCAAGCCTTATATTTGCATACAGCTGAACTGCAAAGCTAGCTTCCTCTCTAACGCTGAGCTGCTCGTGCACAGAAAGGAGCATACCGTGTTTAAGGCTAAGTGCATGTTTCCAAACTGTGGAAGGATTTTCCATGAAGCCTACATGCTGTATGACCATGAAGCACAACATTACAAAACTTTCACCTGCAGAGAGCCTGGCTGTGGTAAAATATTCCATTCTCAGTCACGGCTGGATTTGCACCAAGAGGATCACATAGGAAAGGAGGAACCACTTCCAACAGAGGATCACACTCCATCAGCTGATAATGCCATTTCCCTGACCCAGGCAATCAAAGCGCAACCGAACGATTTTGCATCTGAACAGGAACTGAACCACCCCATTCACATAGTTCAGGAAGCAGTTTTTGAGGAGGGGCCCCAACTTCAAGAAGCAGCTGGACAGAATGAATTGAATGCAACAGTTGACCCTCATCTATGTTCATCAGTGCATGTCAAAGTGAAGCACTCGGTTGAGAGTATGCTCAATACCACTCCAGATCCTGGGCCTATATCTGACTGCAATGCATCTTTCAGGAATGACCCATCTGATATCAGTCAGCAGCAGTTTTCAGCACCACGTCCAGACACCTCTGTGATTTGCTCCCCTATGACTACATGCTTGTCTGATCCAAATCAGCCTAGACTAGGTGATTCTTCTGCTCACCATGAAGCAGGGCAAGTGATATCACAAGGTCAAAATCTAATACCAGTTTCATACCAAAGTGTTTTACAGGACTCCAATTTGTCTTCACAGCTTGATATTTTACAAGATGCACCACAGTCTCTACCCTTACACAATCAGGAATCGGTGCAGAGAGATGCAAATGGTGTGAAGGTCGAAGACCATTTTGATTGCAGAGGGCAAATACCTGCACAGCATTCAAATGTGTTTCCTAACCATAATCTTCCACCTTCAGAGCAGACCCCACAATCCTTATCTATTGTGACACCTGGAGTTCATCCTTCTGCTGCATCCACAGTTCCTCCACAGACTGTCCCTCTGCCAGTCTACGGTGGAGTTGCTTCCAATACAGTTTCACCATCTGTGTCCTTAAAAAATTCTGTTCCACCTGAAGGCGTGAAAGAGAGACACAACTGTGCATTTGAAACATGTACAAGGAATTACAGCTCCTACAGAAGCGTCACTAAGCACATGAAAGCAGCGCATCCAGAGTTTTATGTACAGTGGAAACTGGCAAAGAAGAACAATCGCATCACCAAGCCCATCATACGGACTGTGCCGACAGGGGGGAATATAAATTCTGTAATGCCACCAGAGGATAGAAGGGTAAGCAGTATCCCTGTTCCTGTAGTTCAAATACAGATGCAGAACATAACCAGCCAGTCACTGCCCTATTCTACAGACTGTCCAAATCCTGCTGTCACCAGTACCTCCTTCTCCTCTCATTCAGAAGGTGGTGCAAATCAGAAACATTCCAACCAAATAGAAAATATCTTAAATCCAATCTTACTTTCTCAGTTGGGGAATTCTCAAACTCATAGTGGGTCAGTGCAGGCACACATTGGGCCAACTGGGTCGTGGCCATCGCAGTCTGGAAACCATGCAGATCTTACCCACCAGGTAATTTGCCCTTCCCATGTGATGTCTTCACATTTGCACCCTCTTGCTACTCAATCTTATCCTTCCCAGATTAACACTTCAACCACTGGCCCCCAACCATCTGAAACAAGTCATCCTGCATCACAAACGGCACACCCCGACAGTGGGAATCCTTTCTTGCAGTCACAAGTGGATAGTGGCTCAAGACTGGTAGAAAACACAGGAAAAGATTTGCATACTCAGTGTGTTTCAGGTTTTGCTGCCAGTGTAAATTCAGGACACCCTGCACAAATGGACACTGCAAATCGTGGATTAAGCCACACTAGTAAGATGCCCTCAAATACAGAAGGATTAGACAACCCTCTATTAACGTCAGCTATGGAAAACCTCCCGCATTCCCACATACCTTCTTACTTGGATGCTCTGAAGGATCCAGTTTTACAAAATCATTTAGAAAATTCAGCAACTTCGATGTTTCCACCTGAGACTCAAAATTCTTCATTTTCCAGCTTTAACGCCCCAGAAAGAATGCAAAACAACTTGCGCCCAGAGTTTCCAACACAGGGAAATGTTGCAGCACAGTCAGCTGTTGATTCTGGACCACCAGAAAACAGGAATATTTTGACCACTAATGGCAACACTCTGACAGTGAAACGGACAAAAAGGAACAAAAGAGCTAAGTGGCCTGCCATTATAAAAGATGGGAAGTTCATCTGCTGTCGATGTTTCAGAGAATTTACCAGCCCAAAATCACTTGGAGGCCACTTGTCAAAGCGTTCTCATTGCAAACCTTTTGATGAAACAGAGTTATCTGCTGAATTGCCCACATCGTTTCTTGATCTTCTTAATTCACCGCATGTTTTGAATGCTCCACAGAATAGCATGGGTTCAAATTTTAATTCTAGTATGATGTTCAAAGACCAGCCCAGTCAGCCATTGGACAGAGGTCCACTAGATTCCAGGTTTTTTCCTAATGTTACTTTCCCACAAGCTAATGGTTCAACTTACCCAAGTTCTGATCAAAATGGTGAGGTTCTGAAGGAAGTTATGGACAATCCAGCTATTCAAAACCTCTTTGAGCCCTCTGGTATTCCACAGCAGACATTCCAAAATCCTTGTAGTTCCTGTCCTTCTGATGGTCGTTTGCCAGAAAGCACAGTTATTCAGCACACTGGAAATATTACAGCTAAAACACCAAACCAGGCCCAGAGGGATGACTTGGTCAAACAGGAACCTAGCCCTGGGTTTGGCAATAATGACTTTTCTGATCCTATGTCTCAGATGATGGCAGAAAATAACTCGGCAGTATCATTAAGCAGTCTGCCCACAGACCATTTAAATCAGGTACTAAGAGCTGAAACTCTAATGAAAATGAGAGACACAAAAGGAATTGAAGGACCACAGCCAGGTGGACTGTCAAATGATGGCCTTCTGGCAGCTATGGCCAGTTTGGCACAAAACCTTATGACAAATCCATTGCTCCAGATGACCTCTTCTGAACCTTGTCAACAAACTGTGATACCAACCAGCCCCCAGGGTGATGCACAAAAGGAAAAGTCAGAGAATGATGTCAAGAAGAAATTACGTGAACAAATTTTAGCTGGAGACCTCCTTAGGAGGGGCAGTTTGCCTCGAATGACTGGCACTGATGTGATTGCCCAGCATACTTCAGAGTGCTCCAAGAATGTTCCACTAACCCATGGGGCTGAGATAAATAGCAGTGGAACAGCTGTGGTGCTTGCTTCTCAAAATGAGACAACTCCTTTAAGTCATCAGCATCAAGGAGTTGTTCCTTCAGAGCCAGCTGAGGGTACTGTGCCAGGGATCACATTGTCAAATGACACAGATGCAGGCCCTGCTGGTTTATCTGGCATTGAAGATGAAACGGTCACAGAGATTCAAAGAGCATTGCAAAGGTTAGATTTAGACAAAGAAGTCAAGAACACCCAACCTATTAAAAAATGTCCCCCTGCCACCACTATAAGCAGTGTCACTGTAAATAATGATTTATTGAAGCCAACTGTCATTATAACCCAAGAGGAAAATTTGGTGAAACCATTTGTTTGTCAAAATGAAGGGTGCAACTACAGAGCCATGACAAAAGATGCTCTGTTCAAACACCTCTCAAAACAGCATAATTATACTGGGGAGATGATAAATGAAATTAAGAAGAATCATGGGAAATTTGCCCCATTTCGCTGCCAGATGTGCAGTAAGACGTTCACCCGAAACTCAAACCTTAGAGCCCATTGTCAAACGGTTCACAACTTGTCACAAGATGACATGGCTAAGTTTAGATTGGTACGAAACCTTAACAAAAAAGTTGAATTGGAATACAGCAGTGGCCAGCCTGGTATGAACAGGTCTGTTCAAAACACTACCCTTTCTGACTTTGGAAAGCCAAATGTGAACATCCCAAAACAGCATGTCTGTACAGAAGGTGCACAGGAGCAATTGGATGTGTCCTTGACACAGAATGTGCTGCATATGCATGAAAGATCAAGTCAGGAATGCCATTTGGGAACTTCCGAGGAGCAAGCTGCTTTTAGCACAGCTGCACAAGAGTCATGTCCAAACAACAACCGAACGTTGGGGCCACAAGTGCAGCCAGTGCAGCAAAAACCTGCTGGAGGGCAAGTACCACCAGGAATGGTTATAAATGGCCATCCTGTGGAGGGATACACGTCCATGATTAGCAACCTTACAGCTGAACAACATTTGAATGTTTTCCATGCAGCTGTCCCCAGCATCCCTGGTCCGCAGTTATCAGGGCCGCCATCAGGAAGCGTTTTACCAGATGGAATATCTTCCTTAGAACAGGCTGTACCCGGTGTCCCCCCAACAGATTGCCCACAAACCATTGGGACATTCCCTCAAGAAATGGGGCCACAAAACACCAAGCCAAAAATCGTAAAACCCAAAGTTGAAACTCAAAGGAAAATTAAAGAAAAGAAGGAAAGAAAGCCTGCGGTGAAGAACGGTGAAGTGGATAACACTTTCAGCCCTTACAGGCCATACAGATGTGTTCACCATGGATGTGTAGCAGCATTCACCATTCAGCACAATTTAATTCTCCATTACAAAGCTGTACATCAGTCTCATCTTCCCAAATTTGAAGTTAACAATGATGAAGAACAAGATGACCACCATGAAGATGTGAAAGTGGAGGAGGAAAGTGAGGCTGTGCAGGTGAATGAATTTAGATGTCAAGTCAAAGACTGTTCGAGAATATTTCAAGAAGTCACAGGCTTGTTGCAACATTATCTTCAATTGCATAAATTCACTCTGGATAAAGCAGGTGCTCTGATTAACAATATAAACCTTGGGAGGTTTCAGTGTGATCAGCCAGAATGTGATGCATTCTTTACTGCTTTCTGGAAATATATTGCTCATATTGAAGAAGATCACAAGGAGACAAAGCTGTCCAAAGTAGAAGCTACCGATGGGTTGTTTCGGTGTGAGGTTGAAGGTTGTGACCGTGGTTATGCCACACGGTCTAATCTCCTGCGCCATACCATGAAAAAACATCAGGACCTTTACAAAATTAAACTCATGACACAGCGAAAGAATCAGGACCGGGAGAAACTGGTCCCAAAAAAGCTCTTAACTGAAACAGTTCAAGCAGATGATGGGAAAGAAAATGTACAAAACAATAAAAAGCCAATACAAAAGGGAACAGACAAAAAGAAAGATGATGTGAAAAATAATCACTGGACAAAGTATGGAAAACCTTCTTTGAAATCGAAAGAAGAAGCCACTGCAATGTGCACAAAGAAGTTCCCCCTACAATATCCATGCATGATAAAAGGGTGTGAGACTGTTGTAAGCTCAGAACGCAACATAATGAAGCACTACATTAGACATGGCCTCGCTGAGCGATACTTGGAGCAGCAGAGAAGTTATTTCATCTTCTGCAAAAAGTTGTCTCGCTCAAAGTGCAAGTATTGGTCTTCTAGAGGCAGAACCAAGTTTGTGGATAGCTCCACAGAAACATCTGAAAACGAAGATGCAGTCGACACGTGTACTGAAGTAAGTGAGACCGAGAGCTCAAAACCCACATCCAGTAAGGATGAGACCATGGAGGATGCTGAAATGTCAGACGCCAAGCAGTCCACTGACGATAGCTCCGATACTAAATCTGTCACATTGGCAGCGACCAAGAGGAGAAGGGGGCGGCCTCGGAAAGAGGATTGTGAAGAAAGAGCGCCACTTACTCGTAGCAAGGCAATTGAGAGGCTAAGAACAAGGAGCAGCACAGTCGGCTATGTAGATAACGCATCTGATTCAACTAACGCCCCCTCCAGTACTGGCCCAGTTGGTGAGGAACAACCTGATCAAGCTATTACTCTGAGTTCCTTCAAGCCCATGGGCTTTGAAGTCTCTTTCCTAAAGTTCTTAGAAGAATCTACGCACTCTCCTACAAAAAGGAAAGCCATTGAGGAGCTCACAAATGAAATTCCACTGAAGCGGGAGCGAACTATTCAGTTGAAAACAGCCACAGTATTGTGCAAACGATCAGACGTATACATGCGGCCTAAAGCAGAGCAGAATTGTATAGACTTCAGAAATCCCCAAAAGTTGACGTCACTGAAAAATGTAAAAATTGTGGTTGACAACACCTTTTCTCATGTGGCTGACCTTTTGCTCAAGCAACTTCAGGAAATGCGACCTTTGGTGATTCTGCAAAAGTAGACATTTCAAAGAGTGTTAAATGACTGGTTGAATGTCTCCATTACTGAAGCATAGAACTCAGGATTAGAACAGAAAAAAAACCTCTTGCAGACTTGTGTCCAAAAACAATAATGAATTTGTATAGGTGTATTTTCCAACACTAAGCAGTATCAACACGGTTGTTTGTTAGTTGTTACTAAGTGTACTACAGGAGTATTTTAATTTTTTTTAAATATAAAAATAAAAAGTTTTAAAGTTTTTCCTAAAGCATTCATTTTGCCTCTTTTACAAGATGTACATTTAAACTGATCTTTTGTAGTAATGGTAATGTGTAGGGAATCAAAACTGTAAAGCATGTTTGTATCTATGACGCTTATCAAATTTAGTTGCCTTGACAAAAAAGAGCATTTTGGACAATGACACGAGTCATGAAATTTCAAGAAATCCCCATGGGAGTATTTTTCTTTTTTGCAACAAAATGGTATGTAAACGGTTGGAAATAGTGTTGTGTATAGATTGTTATGGGTTGTTCTGGTTGATTAAAAGCTGTAGATAATACTCTGTATATATACATGTTATTTGAATTACTGCCACCAGCAGTCTGTAAGACCAGTTAAATCTCATTTTACTACAGCTAGAATCATTTATTTGTGTGATCACATGGCAATCTGTTTTATAGTATTCTGATTGTTTTTAGCTAATGTGAACATACTTATCCTAATAGAAAATAGAATATTTGATTGTTAAGCTATTATTACTGTAGCCCGATAAAACCTACCAATGAAATCAGATATGTCGTTCACATCTTTTATCAATGTGATTTGAAACACCTGTGTGCGTGTGTGCACGCAAATGCATATATATATAATATATATATATATATCCAAATTGTGACATTGTTTTTAAATATAAATGTAAAACAACACACTGGATTTATGTACAGTAATGTCCTTACAAATGTTTGTGTCCCCTTCAAAAAAAAAAACCAGAGCACTATTTCCATGAAGGTACATTATTAAAAGTGTTTCGGGATTGGACACAAAACCCAGCTTGCATTTATAGTTTTTCCTGCTCATTAAGGAAAAGGGAAAAAGGAGGTGCTACTATAATTTGCACTTATGCCAAATGGAGACGTTGCTTGTCAACCTCGCTTCTGGAAAATAATTGCAAATAAAGTTTCTAACATTATTTCAGCAATTGAATCTGAATGGGAAGAAGAATCTGAATGGGGGGAAAGGTTGAATTTACATAGCAGATGACCTAAAAACCTCTGCCCCAGTTCATTAGCAGTCTGATTCAAATGATTCATGTGCTGAATATTTTAGAGCTGTGTACAAGTGGAGTGAGTAGTTTGGAAAGACTTGAACGAGATGCATTCCCAAATTTCCATGCACTTTAAGCAGTAGTAGCTACTCAAAACACTGATGCACAGGTGTGAAATTCGGGAGTAAATGTTTTGCATTCACAGTATAAAATCCATCAGCTTTCACACAACATGATTTTAATTGTTTATTTTTTGTCACATCTAATAAAGGATTGGCAGCCTCTTGTAAACCACTTTGCTAACTAAGATATAACTAAAGGTTATCCATTAATAGTAATAAGAGAAAGAAAAAAGTTTCACAACAGGTATGAGCAGAAACTGAATCAAACATGGAAAGGCCCATCCTAGGATGCTGAATGGTTTTCCTGGCAAAGGGATCCAGGCCTTGTAATGAATATGTAAGTTGATCCTGGAAATGAAAAACAGTAGTTGAGGCACTCAGAGCAGGGGACTAATGTCATCCTCCTTACGACAGGTTCAGTAGGTTTCCTACAGAGAGTTGGGAGCAGGTGTCCTTGTTCTGTGAGCTCTGTGCTGCAGGCTTTGCAGGCTTCACGCCCTGGGAGCTGTTGGTGATTGAGCTCGGCTGGTGGCAGTGGCAGTGGGCCCTCTCCTCCACTGGGACATACCGCTTACTGAAACATTTCCAGCACTGCTTGGACATAATGTACATCATCTCGGTGACATTCAGCACGATGCATAGCACTGATGTGCAGCCCATGATGTACAGGAAGACTTTCTTCTCCGTAGCCCTGGACATATAGCAATCCACAATGTTGGGGCAAGGACTGCTGTTGCACTGCAGCAGCTGAGGCACTTGGAAGCCACTGTACAGGTAGTAGAAGGCCAGCAGAAATCCAACCTCAAAAGCAGTCTTGAAGAAGAGGCTGAGGAGGTAGGTGCAAAGCAGCCCCCCGTCAATGCGGCCCTTGTCCTCGTACAGCTTCTGGCCACGCCTCTTTTCCCGATGGTCTCTGTAGGCCACATGCAGGGCCACTAGCAGGGATGGGGTGGATACCATGATGAGTTGCAGGGCCCACAGCCGCACCTGCGAGATGGGGAAGAAGTAGTCGAAGCACATGTTCTCACAACCTGGCTGTTGGGTGTTGCAAACAAAGTCTTTGTGTTCATCCTTCCACACGTCCTCAGCAGCTGCCACAAACACCAGGATGCGGAAGATGAAGACGATGCAGAGCCAAATCCGTCCTATCACTGTGGAGTACTTGTTCACCCCACTCAAGATGTTCCCCAAGAAGTTCCAGTTCATCTTTACAGTCACACCCTCCTTCTAAGTCCTACAATAGAATTAGTTGTTTTATTTATATTTAAATAATAAAACAGATCTTCTGTAGTACAGAGAAAAATCAGTGCATTTAAACTCCCACTGAGTTGATTTTGTCTCCATTGGTGTTGAGCAAAACCTTTAGATTTAAATCTTCTGATTCTGCTTTTCATTACTAAATTATGATTCAGCTAAACTATTCAATCCCACAAGTAGGAGCTTCGACAAAAAGACAGATAAAAATTTGCCATAGTATCGGTCCATATAGTGCATTTCACAAAAAAAATTTATTGTTGCACTATATTAATTGATATTCTGTAGAATAAATTGCGAACTTGTTTATTTAAATTGATCTTAGAGTGGTGTTTTTCTATTTTATTTTTTCGTCTTGTTTTGGTTCTTGTCGCTCAAAAACAAGTTTTTATTATACTGTAACGCGTCTAAAACATAAAATCGAGTTCCACGTAAACAGCAACACACTTTGTTTTTAATGGTTTATGAAGGTCGTTAAGAAAATCTACGTAACATTCAAACAACCCTTAGAATTCACAAATATTTTGTAGCTTTTTAACAGTTTATAGTAGAAACATGACCTGCTCAATAATAATATCTAAATATCAAGTTTAAAACATGTCATATACAATTTTCAACATAGTTCATGTCTCAGAGGTTATATCTTAAAAGCAAACAAAAAATTATCGAAATTTACCAGCTATAGGAAGTTGATGCTTCTGCTCCTTTTTTGTTCCTCTTTACATATAAAATGGTGTTTTGAATACTCGGACTCTGTGATCCCTGTTCCGCTCACACACACGCACATACACACACAGTGTCCCGATTTCATTATTTGCCTGACAAATACACCTGGCGACGACACACCTTTCAGGTTGTCAAGGAGACGCAAGGACTCTGTTTGCGGAACATCCACTGATGGAAAAAAAGTGTAGAGTTTCTCAAACACTACACAGCGCTCAAGTTTTGATATATTTGATCGTTTCAGGAATAAATGTATTCATCAAAAATATATATGTGCATCCATAGTTTTAACGGTCATAAATTACTTCCGTAACGGAACAAAATCACCCGTTTCGTGTTTACGATAATACTAGTATAGAACAAACACAAACGACCACTGGCTGTGATGGATCTTCCAACAGTCTAATGCGTTTAAGTCTCGCTTTGTGCTTCACTGTGATAGGCAGTGCAGCGGTTTTCAGGCCCCCGGCGGCCCAGACGTCACCTGTGGGATCAGGTGTCTGTCATACGTGGTGCACATTTACAGTATCCGTGGGACAAACAGTTGATACGCATCACCTTCAAACCACATCACAAGTATAACAGCATGTAGAGCACTGGGAAAGAGTGGGATATTGCATGTAAAAAGACATAAAGATATGTCTGTTGCGGGGTTATTGTGTTAGTGACTATGTGTACTGCAAATTTAATGTCAGCAGCAGGACAGATTACTAGTCCTCATGGTGAATTAATTATGAGTGACATTCTATTCAATGCATCCATCCTCTGCTGTGCTTGTGAAACCTCTGTGCCGTACAAACACATAAAAAACTAACTAATCAAAATCAGAAGTCAGCAGAACTTTTATGTTCTAGGAAACTTATCATTCGATACTATCTTAAACATTCTAAACTAGTAATATTTATATAGCTATAAGCACTTGGACGAACCAGTTTGCCCGGATTCGAAATTGCACCTTGAGCTCAGTCCTGTATCATCTGCCTTCCAGACAATAGATGGCGCTGTAACATTTTTACACGCTTTATTTCGCCCTTGTCTCTCTTTTATCGACGTTGAGTTTGTTGTTTAGTGTTTTCGCAGAGTGCAGAACGGTGGGTTTTTACGGCTGCGTTTGCTTCATAATAACTAGTTTTAAATTTGCTCAGTCTGAAAAACTTGTGACCTGTACACTGAAATATGTTCGCTGTCTTACTCGATTTTATTAGAATTGTCCCCACCAAAAAATAGCTCCGCGGCCATTTTCTTTGCCCCTCACTTTTAAGATTTACGGTAAAAATAAAGCTAATAGTCTAGGCCGTTAGCGTCCTTGGTTTAACTTTTTTCAGCCCAGTAATTTAGTTAATGTAGATATAAGACATAAATGTTGTGTAATGTATGTAGAGCTTCTAGTTTAAGTGATATAGTGCTTATTTGGCACCTTGCTACAGTGTAGCGTTAAATGAAGGGTGTTTGTGGGATTGACGCTGCGTTAAGTCTGGAATAGCATAAAACCGCTCAATAAACGTCATGGAGAACAGCATTAATATTAATGAAAATAAATGTCATTTGTCATAAAATTAAATGTCGCGTTCACGGTGTTTGTCCAACCTCGTGTCCTGTGCCACCAGACTAGGCTCCAGAAGGCAACGACCCTACGCTCCACAAGCCATTATTGATGATAACTGAATGAAAAAGATTGGTTTTTAATGTGTAAATTTGTATATGTCTGTTTAGATGCAGTCTTTTTAAGTATTTAGTTTCTCAGTACAATTCCACAATGAAATCTGTTCTCCAGGTAGTCACCAGCTCTGAGTGAGCAGCACTGTATGCCTATTCTTTATGTATATGTGCACATGCTATAGGGGAAAACAGACAGCAAATTGGACCTATAACTGGAACAAAATATTTTATTTAATAAAAAGGCCCATTGTTTGAAAAAGAATAAGCCATAGTGATTATCCTTAGAATGAAATGTTGCTATATGAGAGCTGAGTCCAGTTTTATATTTGTAAACGGCCTCATGATTATAGATGTTATGCTAGTTGGTGGTAGCAGTTTTGATTGAGATTTGGAAGGGAGGACAGTCTCATTGCTGTATAATGTGATCTTGGCAGGCCTGAAAGATGTCATCTCCTGACTTTGAAAGTGGGAAAGGTAGGACCTCACAGGAGAATGGCTGGAAGATGCCAGGCCTGAGGGGTGCCAAGACTACGACGCTGTTTCGTGCAGTAAATCCGGAACTCTTCATTAAACCTGTAAGAATCTGTGCTCATAAGTGGTATTATGAAACAAATGAGTAGGATTTATGGGTCAGGTTGAGAGGTTAAATGGAACAAAACTGGATATTTGTCTTGCACCCACAACTAGATTTGCTAAGTGTAAATCCTTATTTTTAATAGATTTTCTAAGTGGCAAAATCCCTCTTCTTTTGTAGAATAAGCCTGTAATGGCCTTTGGATTGGTTGCAATATCCCTCTGTGTGGGATATCTGGGGTACCTTCATGCTGTCAAGGAAGACCAAGAGTTGTACGAAGCCATTGACAGCCAAGGCGAGCGACACATGAGGAGACGGACATCTAAATGGGACTGATTGTATTAAATACTCTATTTTCTTGACCAGTAAATTATAATTTGATAGTAGTTATGTTTTCCATTAAACAAATGGATGAAGGGGTTTAAAGTGTAGGCTTTGCACCAGTTGTGCCAAAGCTTTTTCAAATTTTTAAAGTGGAATGTGTGAGTGCATTCCTCATCATCTAAATGTGTTGTTAATTTTCACTATGTGCCGTTCTCTAAGAGAAAAATTACTGAGATTGTCACTTTAAGACTATGTAAGTATGTAAATATCCTCGTTTGTCAGTACTGGTTAATTATATTTGTAAATGTCTGCCCGTTTATCCCTTGAACCTTTGTTCAGCGCTGTCTGACCTCTTGAGAAGAGCACAGTCTAAAAAACAGTTGAACTGAAAATTGAACTGTGTATAAACCAATTTCATTGTCTCTCATTTCTTTACTGTGCTGCTTTCCTACAGTTTTGTGTATTTATGGGAATTTACTGACTTAGATATTGATAATATAACAATATTTTAAATAACACAGTTGCTAAAAGGCTGTAATTTGCATGATTTTTCCCACCTGAGCACCAGGATGTTAGATTTCAAAATTGTATGTTCAAGCAAATATTGCTGGACAAAAAACATTTTCCAGTTTTCTTTTTGATGTAAAAAAAAGTTTATTCCAAACAATAGTCATTTATACATTCACATGAAAACTGTTTACGTTGCCTTTGAAATTGAGAACGCAGAAATACCTTGATTGTACAGTACTGAATACAGAAGGAGGAGCCACACAACATGGCAGCACAATTGACCACATTTTTGGGAAGATGGCTGTGTAACTCTGTGGAGCAGCAGGTAGTGCTGATGCCTCAGTTATGAGTTTTTCATCTGTTTGAATCTGGCTCATTCTGTGTGAAATTTGCATGTTCACCCTCAGTGTGCGTGTCACAATGTCCTGTTCTGGTTTGGTGTCTCATCCAGGATAGAGTGTATAGTAAATAAACCAATAAAAACCGGTTTTACGGTCGCATGCTTTGTGGCGACTAAAGTAAAAATAAAACTGTCGTCTTTATCAAAAAAAAAAAATGCTGAAACAGCAGAAAGCCTAACTGCCCACAGCTGTGTTTATGCGCTGCACTCCGCTGGACCTTGAAAATGACAACACAATTTATCAAAACTTACTAAAAACATAATGGCTAAAGTCACGGATTTACAAACTGCTCTTTGCTTGTTCGGAGTCCGCCCCCTTGAGTAAGATATTTACACTGAATTAATTTAAAACACCGAGCCGTATAAATGGGTAAAAATATCAGTTGGGTAAATATCACAGTTGCTATAAAGGGGTAATTTGCGTGATTGTCCCAACTTTTTATATTTTTTAAATTTTCAGTTTAATAATAGTAGTGGCAGCAGGTGATGGAGTTGAAGGTGCCTCCTGCTCCCGGTCACATTGCCGCGGAGAAATGGCCGGTTCCTCCTTACTGCTCCACTCAGAGGTTATAAAAGGAGGTCTGCTGCGCACTAGTCACCACTATCTATCCTCCAGCGGGGGAGTGGAGAGCGCCACCAACCGACCGAACGCTATACGTCATGGATAGAGAATGGCGGAATCGCCGAGCTCCAGCTGCCAGGGGCTCTAAAGCGGCTCTGAAGCGAGCGCCGACCGGGGTCCGCAGCGAGCCGCTTTCCAGCGCCTGTTAACTACGTTCTGCGATTCCGAGCGAAAGTCCAGCGAAATGTGTTTGCTTCTTTAGCGCTTAAATGGGACACAAAAATGAGCGGCAGCGCAACAGGTAGGAGAGCGCGTGCAGTCCGTGTGTTAATCGTGTCTGTCAGTGAACGCGGGGTAACTGTGTTTTTGTGTGTAACTTTGCACATTCGTGTACAGCCGATGTGCTACAGCTGTCCAACTATACCGGCGGCACTTGGACTTGGTTCCACAGGTACTCCATGTTCCTCCGTCCCGCTCCGCTTGGCCACAAAGGGAGGGTACAAAAGTTAAAAATGGGGTGAAAGAAAGCCACGTGGTATTAATTTTGTTAAATATACTTGAAAATCTCCGGCATGTATGTTTATGTCGTCAAAGTATTGTAAGCTTTTGGTAGGAATGTGGTTGGAATTTGATGAATGTACCACTTTCTAGCCTCTGAAGCTTTAATTTGGAAATGGTGTAAATGTCTCTAAATTAAGTTTATTTTGCCTTCTGAAACTGTACTTTCAGAACCTGGCAGTTCTCCACCTGCCCTGTCCCTGCCTGCAGACATTGTGTTGAACTCAGGAGCAGTCATATTTCCAGGTAAAAGAAAGTTGACTTATTTGCCTGTGAGTTCTGTACTTCACAAAGGCTGGAGAAAACCTTAATATTCATGTTTCTTACAGGATTAGACAATAGCTGAACACTGGCTGTTTAGTTGCAACTAACCCTAAAGGCAGGATCTTCCAGCACATATGAGTATTGGATAACAAAGTAGTTTTTTAAGTGTTTTGAATTTGGCAAAATGGTCTTCCAAAGTTGTTGTTTTTGTTTGGGCCTGTTGAGCTGCTTCAACAGTTATGTGCCTATTAGGTGGTCTGGTTATCATTTTCCTAATTGACATTTATGTACTGGGTCCTTCCAGCTGCCATCTGAGTATTAAGTCTTCCAACAGGTACCTTTGACCAACAAGGTTGTCCACTGGTTTTGTTCCCTGCTGAAGAACAAAACAAACTGACATCTGACCTGAATAAGGAGGAAGTAGTTGGTTTCATCAACTACTTTTTGCAGTTGCACAAGTAAGAGCACAGTTCTGCGGTGGTAATTATTTGCCATTCAAGTTTTAAGGTCAGCATTTCTGCTGTACCTGTAAGGGATTCTCTCGTGACGTGGGAAGCATGTCATGGTTTGATCATGTTGCTGGTGATGGGGGTGGGTGTGTTACAGTAGCCTCACACACTAACAGTGTTTGTTTGTTTTTTTTGTTTTTTTTTTTGTAGTAAATACCAGGCGAAGGAGAGTCTGGTTTCAGTGGTGGTTGATTTGAGAAAAGCTACCCTTATCACTGCACGATTTGTTGCTGAAACTCTTTTGCTCCTTGAGGTAACCCTGGCTGTGAAACAACCTTTTAAAGGCTTGCAGTGCCTCCCTATAAACCTGACATACAGTGCCGATTTTGTGCTGTGTTCGCGCATCTATATTCTTTCATTTACCGGACAGTTTTCTTCAAATTGATATGGAGCTCAAAATAAACCAAAGTGCATTCAATCGATGGAAATACGAACGTGCACATGATTGATGAACTACAGTCACTCAGTCTAATTCTTCTGTTCTTCTCATCATAAAATATACCAGTAGCTGGAGAGAATTGACTGCAGAATGAGTTGTCTTATTACTGTTATAATGTGTAAGATGAATAAACATACTGTACATTGTTCTTTGAAATGTCATTTGTGAATGTCTGTTGCATTGATTATAAGCTCGGGAAGTTTTAGGAAATGATTGCATTTGTAATAAACAAGGTTCATTCTAGGTGATGCCTTGTTGCTTTTGCATGACTCAAAAGAACAATTTGTGCATCTAATACAGTTTCACTTAATTAACCTTTCCATTGTGCAAAAATGTAGTTGCTTGGAGTAGAAATTATAGGGGAGGCACCAGATGTGTTAAACACAGCGGCCCTTGTTTGGTTGCGTGGTTGGAGATAAATTTAATTTGCACCGTAGAAATCGGATTTCACAGATGAATTATAGAGGGCTAAGAAATTCACTGCTGTGTGCCTCCATGGCTCACTGGCCTCCTGGAATCCTGGAGAACCTGGGGGTGATGATCACAAGATATTAAGAGCTTTGAAATAACCCAGAAAAAGTTAAAACATTAAGAGGAAAGTTTAAGGAAAATAACAGAGAAGTTTAAATCTTACAAGTAGACCACTGCTTCTAAATGTTTACGGCCCCCCTTGTTTGATGACCCTGAAGTCTTTATATAAGGTTTCTGTAGCTAAATGCAGTGAGGAATAATGCCAGTGGCAGAAAAGGCATGACAAGTATCACATGCCTGAATTTCAGGTCACATGCTTGAATTGGAATCATGAGCTTTCAGTTATCATGTAATGGGTGTCTGAGCATTGTCTGGTTGTACTTGATTTTTAAAAAATTTTTTTGCTGGATACTGTACCAGAATTAATCTGTTATCTTTATGCATTATCGTGTCAAAAGTCAGTCATTTTCAGCATTAAAACCTGGTAGAGTTGCCTGGTACAAGGTCATGTTGGATTTGCTGGTTTTTAATGTATTTTTTTTATTCCTCCTTCCTTCTGCTCCTGACTCAGTTGCACAAGAGGACAGTTCACACTCTATATGTGGTTCAGTCACAAAAAAAAGATGTGCTAAAGTTGTTTCTAAAAATATTGATGCCAAGTAACATAAAGAATGGAAATCCTGCACCCTTTAAGGTAATATGATGACATGTTCAAGTGGTTATACTATGAAATGTTTTCTGTTCACATTACACATTTATAGCTTTTGTTGTAAATCTCTTGTTGATGCCCTACAGCACATTTTTCTGAAGGAAGTCTTTGAACTCTGCAACTACATTGACCGGAGTCAGTTAACAGCAGACTTGGGAGGATATTTTGTTTATTGCCACCAAAGCTGGGTTGCATTTCTGAAGGTAATGTTTGCTTTGGGTCCCTTAATAACAAACGAAATTTTCTTTCCTAAAGCTAGATAGCGTAAACAGTACTCTGTTTAAAATAATCCACCCATGCCGAAGGTTCTTAATGGGTCTTTTTAAGAATCTGAAACCTAGGGACCTTCTTCTAGAAAAATAACAAATTCAGAGAAAATGTTATGTTGAATTTTTTTCTCTCGGTTTTACAGTGTTATCTATGAGGACCCTAGGTTAGCCAGTGACCTCCAGATGCCACAAAAATGCACAGCATGTGGGGAGTCATGTTTTCGGAGCAGGAATTTTATGACGAGGTGCCCTCTGTGATGTTAACACTCACTATTTAACTGGGCTAGGGACCGGCACTGAGGAACCGCTGGCTAGAGACACACTGACTCACTCACACGTGCTATGGGCAGCTTTTTGTTTGGGGTGATCAGTTAACCTGAAATGTATGTCTTTAGACTGTGGGAGGAAATTGGAGTACCAGGAGGAAACCCAAGCAGACAGTGGGAGGACATGCAAACTTCACATAGACCCATGCTTGATAAGCCCCACTCACATCTTTCACTACCGAATTTTTGCTGAAATCAAATAGATTTATTATGTTGTAAGAGCACAGTAAAAATTTAAAATGTTGTTGTTCAAAGCTGTCTTGCACTTCACGAACCCCCTTAAGTCCATCCACAGACACCCCCCTCCCTCCCCCCACAGGGCCATTTATTTAATTTATTCAAAAACTCCTGTACTATACTTATGATCTACTTTTGTTTGAAGACCCTGTTCATGGTGTAAGGCTCCCTCACATGTATGTGAGATGTGTGGCTGTCAAGATCATTGAAACCACAACCTGTTGTTCATGGAGTAGTCCCTGAACTTTGTTTAAAGCTTCAGTAGAATGTTGGGTTTACTCCCTGATGTTCTATGATTTAGTTTAACATGGTCTTGTCTGCTTAACACATAGCTGTACTCAATTTTGCATATGTACAGTAAGGACATCTACATGTATTCATACAAGAAGCTTGTTTTCAAGGTAAAAAGAACTTCAGATAATGACCTACTATTCTCAAAACCTGTTTTGTTACAACCATTTTGATCAGTGGACATTACATGTATAGCTGCTTAAAGTATTGAGAATCAGTTGGGAAATTCACAGATCACTATGGTGGATCATGTGAAGCAAATGCTTATGTAGCTGTTAAGAAATGAAGAGAGAAATGAGTTTGAGGGAGTTTTATCATCTAAATTTTATTTTTTTAACCGTACGAGGTAGTAAGTGGAAGAAGATGCATTCACTGTCCTGTCATTTGCCTTTATTATGTTGTTGTTTTGGTTTGAATGAGTCATAAGTGCTGCTTGTTCACAAATTCATTTATGAGCTTCAGCTGCATTGCTCTCAGCCTATTGTCAGTTACCTTGGAGAAGCTTACGCAATTGTGAAGTGCCCCTGCCTGAACTCATTTGCAACTGAAAGACTGTCCCACTTGCCATTTTATCATATTCTGTCATGTTTGGTTGGGCACATTCACAAACTGTCATCCATGCTGACTGTATTCTTCAACATGTATAAATTACTGAAGGTCTTGTACAGAGTTTTTTACATCTGGATGTCAGAAGTGTTTTATTTGGATGGATACATTTATAATAAGTGTGATTGATTGTCCATATGGATAAAATGTAAACATTTTGTCAAGTATATTGAGGGTCTCTCACTGTCAGTGTAGTGTAAGTGTTAGTAACACTAACACTACACTAAGATGTGCCAAACTGAATTAGCAGTGATTTGAACAAGCAAAGCTTTACTGCACAGTTTTGGAGCAAGACTGTAACTGGTTGTAGATCTGGGCCCTTTGCATCACCCCTGACACCTGATGACATTTCCCATCTCCAGGACATTGATGGGTTTCTTCAAGAGTTTCTGTCTGTGGTGCACAGACTTCCTGCTTGTATTGCCGCCCTGCAGAAACTCTACCAACAGCCAGTACCCAACAGCCTGGAGAAACTAGAGAACTTCTGTTCTGTTAATGAAGCTCGGTTCCAGCAGCTGCGGAGGTAAGGATTCCTATATTGCGAAAGGGGCATTTATTTATCCAAATTCAAAGCACATTATTGTATTCTAAATTTTTCTATTTTGTGTTGTATCTTACTTGTAGACATGTAGATATAATGTTGTACAACTCAGAACAGTTTGTAAGGACTTTATGAGAATTAATAGTAATTCAGAATAGAGAGGAGGAAGAATTGATTGCCTTGAATGCTGTATGTAATGCTCTAAAGTGACTTGTCAGTCAGATTTCTAATGTTTTAAAATGAAGGTAAACTTTTACCTTCATTTACTAAACTTTTACTAAAATTAACAGATTTAATCATGGTTCTTAAGTTTGGCTACTAGTAGATCTTCCTTTTTTGTGCTTGTCAAATTAGACATGTACAGTTGCATGTGTGGAGCATTCCCATCTTTTTTCCTCCCCATGCAGAGAGCTTGGCCTGGATGAGCTGCTGAGACACTGTGAATGTGTGGTGGAGAAACTTCGGCACCCTGAGAATGAGCCCTGCTATCAGGCTATGGCTGGGACAGCCCTCTTCACACAGACAGCCTATGATATGTTGCAGAACTACAGCAGGTGAGATGCTTTGTAGGTTTTATTCTCCATGCAGATGTTTGTGAATAATAGCAGCATACTGTGATAAATTTAGATGCAGATTTATAAGATGGTGTAAGTGATTATGTGGGATGTGTACAGGGAACTGATGATTTATGCCATGAATTCAAAGATTTGGTTATCTGTTTTGAAAGTGGTGTCACTTTGTTACGCTTTGCAATTAAACTGACTAGACATTCATCGCAAGCCAGAGGAAATATTAAAAGTAAATTGAGTGATGCTGTGAATTTTTCAGTCTCAGGAGGCTTGTTTTATTATTATTATTATTATTATTATTATTAATAATAATAATAATAATAATAAAAATTTTTTTTTTTTTTTTAATTAAAAGGATAATTTCTGCTGTGGAGAAACTGGAGTTGCTGTGGCAACGGGCCTTTTCCAAAGCCCACCTCCAGCTGCAGGTGCTGCAGCTGCAGAGTGAAGCACAGCAGGTATTGTAATGAACAACTGTCCATTGTTTCTTAGAGGACATTCTTGGAGCAGAAGCTTGTTCCTATAGGCCAAGGGGGTCAAACTTGGTCTGTGAAGAGTTGATGTGTTTCTTCTGTTTTTAACTATTTAACTGCTTACTCTTTGCGGTGCTTTCTCAATACATTCTGCATTCATTTTGTTCATAAATTATAACAAAGATGATACCCTCTGAATGTGCTGATCCATGTTTTGGTCCCGTCATTTGAAAACTTAACAGAATCTTTCAGCTTTAATTGCAGAAAATATTGGAACACACTGTGGCTGATTAATATAAATATGCTACTACCCACTGTATGAGATCCTGCCAGCTGTCTGCTGTCAAACTTTATGCTTAAACTGAACCTTCAGACTACTAGTTTAGTCCAAGATGCGCCATTCCCACAAGGGTCTCCTTTGGATTTAGCAGTGTATGGGTTATTTGGAATTAATTTTGTATGCAAGTATTTCATGTTAATGGACACAAAATTGAGCAGTTTTGATAGCTGTAATGTTTCTGCAACAGATTATTGAGCTGATCAATAACATGCATCAGGAGAAGCTCCAGCCTTACAGAATTGAGATAGCAAAAGATGCTCAAAAAGCAGAAATCTTGAGGCTGGACTTTAAGGCATCTGTCTACACACCTGCAATGGTAAAGTTTAAATTTTTTTTTGTTCTTTAGACTAAAGTTTTTTGAACTTGTTAGAGTATACTAAGTGCTGCACATTTTCAGCTCATTTATACCATAAAAACTTCAAAGGTAGTAAAATGGTCAGATCAGTAAGTCAGGTGGTTATCTTCCTGGCAGGAAGAAAAAAGATACTATACATGTGCCCCCCCCCCCCCCCCAGCTGTAGTTGGATCATCATAACTAAATTGTGGTGATCACATAGTCAAACGTCATGGCACTGGGGTCTCTTTGCTAGGCACTGGTACGTAGAGCTGAAGATTTGATTCACACATTGTTTGAGACTGTGCCATTTGGAGATGCCCATGAACTGCCAGAGTGGGTTGCAGAACTAGACCAGGCAAAGGATAAGTTCCACAGAGCTGTGGAGCTCCCTCACCAAACCCTCAGAGCAGTCTCAGACTTCTGTTACTACTACAACAAGGTAGGTGGCTTCTTGGGTTTGGATGTTTGTATTGATATGCACAAATAAATAGCTGTTTTCAGAAATGTCAGAAATCTGTACTCAGAATTGCAGTTAAGCGAGTTTCTTAGAGGGGGCAGAACATGGGTTTGTTTACCTTTTGTCAGCTTTGATAATAAATATGCATTATATCATTGTCAAGGGCTGGTATTCAATCAGTTTATATGTTGTATAATGGGTATAGACTCTGTGTGACTTGGTTAAATGTTATCTCTCAAATGCATCCAAAGTCCAGGAGCTGGTACAGCATAGTCCTACGTGAGAACTTATTCCAAGACCTCTTGTGGAGAAGCCACTACAATAGCATCCCCAAACTGTGCTACCCACAAGAGCTGAGGGATGGTGCAACCCTACCTTGGAAGAAGGTCTTTGATTTTCTGAAAAGGAACCCTTCTCCAGACATGGAAGAACTACTCCAGCTCGCACACCTTGCCAACATCATTCCTGACCCTCACCTGCAGCAGAATGGGAGACTGTTGTCTCATAGGTAATAAAAAGAAAAAGTGAGCCTATATCCTTGTCTTGACATATAGCCATGTATGCAAACTGCGTTCAGTGGTAGGATTCTGATGTGTGCAAAATTCGTTTTGGGTTTTTAAAAGTTGTTGGACCATGAAAAGTGTCTCAAATCATTATCTCCACCACCAGGTGCATGACACTTAGAAAGCTGTTGACTTCACCAGATGCAGCAGCTCTACATGACCTTCAACTTGCTCTGCAATGGCAGTATGATTTTTTGAGGGGAAACCAGAGGGATTTTCTTTGTGCTGAACCTTCATCTACAAAATCAAAAAATGAAAGAAACTGTACAGACTGTTCATGCAGTCCACTCACAGAGACCAAAAGTTCTAGGACCGTGTCTGATGTACACAGTGGACAAATGACAGCTAACTGTGGTCCTCTTTCCAATCTGGATAAATGGAACTTTGAGAAGGAGATGGAGAACTTGCGCCATCAGATCCTTCCACTTATGGTTTCAGGTACTGCACCCACTTCTGCTAAACCTCCCTCCCTGAGTTCTTTTGACTCAGGGTTTGAAGGAGCAGGCAGCATCCATCTGGACCCTGGAAGTGGGAGGGATGGCATATGCACCAGAGAGAATTTCAGGCCTGCAATGAAGCAGCCTCGCATTAATGAGGAGAATGTTGGGAGTGTATCTGACTCGGAGGACTGCAGAGAGGGTTTGGAATGTCATAGTGTTGAAAATAACTCAAAGGCAAGCATCAAAATTATTCCAAATATAGCAGTGAACGCTCTCAATTTTGAAATCAAGGTAAAACGTTCTGCAACACTGCCCAAAAACCCATGGCTCAGCTTGCCTGTAGAGGACCTTGAAAATTCATATACTGTCACTATTACACCCAAGGGGCAGAATTCACAGCATGACTTCAATAGCCCAGGTCAGTCTCAAAGGATCGATCATATGGATGGCAACCCATCAAAGGCATTGCTGCCACATACAGAGATGCAAACTAGTACCCAGAAACTTTCTACAAGGGAGGAACTACCTGCTCCGTGCATTCCAGGGGGAACGTATACAAAGGAAAGCATCTTGCAGGCACAGGATAGCTTTGAAGACTCAGAAATGAGTCCTATTCACAATGTACTGTCCAGTACCATAAAAGATACACAGGAGAACTGCAATTTTACAACAGACAGTGTTCATACTCTTCTCTGGGACACGTATGACTTATACAATAGAAAACAAGATGACTGTGACAGGTAAAGCTCTTGTATTGTTTTGACCCAGTGTCTTGTGAAATCATTACGTTGTACTGTTAAGCAAAACATCTTCAAGCTAAAATTTCTTGTAGGTTGGTGAACTCTCTGTCCAAAGTGTCTCTGAGTAACTGGGATGTAAAAGAGCATGAAGGTCTTATGGAGGTTGAGAAGACTCTTGACCGGACAGCAGAAATACTAGAGGCAAGTGTGTAATCACAGGTAAAATAGGAAAGGCTCCTAAAATTAATTTTATGTTACCCATAATAGTGGTAATCTTGTGCTGTGAAATATTTCAGAAGACATTGTCCAAAAGTTGTCTTTTGCATCTCCCTACCAGGAAGAAGAGAGTGTGCTTGCCCAGCAGGAGATGCTAGATGTCCTGTTAAAGACTGAAACTACCAGCAAGCAGTGGGCTCTGTGGGAAACTAAAGACGAGCTCCATACGGTAACTTACACTTTAATCCCAAAAAGTATGAGACAGTTAACAGAACAATGTCCCTTTGCCTTTGGTTTGTTTAAGTCCATTTAACAATACTAGATTTGCATATTCCAGTTTCATTTTGTGTCAGTTTTCAAAAGGTAGGACTAAGTTGTCCATTTTAGTCTTCATTGAATTGTGAATAAATAGGTCTAATAGATGTAATGCATGTTTTCTATTTTAATAGGGTCACTCAACCAATTTAATAGATCATTAAATAGCATTTTGGTACAGGTCATACCCTAGAGAATGGATTTTGTCGGAGTAGCTAGCAACTAATGCTTTATTGAAGAACCTGTAATTTCCTTTTCAGTTGACTATGTCCTCCAGCGACTTGCTGGAGGCTGGTGCTGACACTGAGGACCACTGTTCTCTAGTTCATAATGATGAACACACAAGTGGCTGCCCAAAGACTACATGTTTACCACATGATGTCAGTGAACAAATGCTGAATGGAGCAAGTGAAAGACCATTCAAAACAAGCCTACTGGGCAAACAAAGTGGTAAGTGTGACTTACTTCAGGAGCTGAGAGGCTTGCATCATTTGGAAGAGCAGATCCTGGAAGAGAACATCAAGATCCATGAATTGAGACAATCAGAGGAACTTGAGATGCTTGCTGAAAAGAAGGCAGATCCGGGGGCTGTTCAAAGTTCAAACAAGGAATGGCAGGTATTTCAACAACAGCTGGAGAAGGAGAAAAGAGAAGTTGAGAAAATGGAGAAATGTCTCATGAAAGAGTTGGCCAAGGACCATAAAAAGAAGTTAACCAGAGGAAGAAAAGTTGTAAAGTGCTCGATAATGGAGAGAACTTCCAAACAGAAGCAGTTTGAGGATAATACCCTGTGTGAAGAACTTATGTTAAGCTGTAAGAAACGTCAATGTGACAAACAGCAGTTGAACACCTCTCAGCAAAGCTGCAATGACCTCACAGCTGATTCATACACCATGAGCTCAAGCTTCAGTGAACAGCATTATGCCAATCAAACAGAAATGTCTGAAGCAAAGCTTTTTAGAACAGAGGCTTCAGTCAGCAATGATGACAATGGCAGTTTCCCGTATGAGAAAGTAGGTGTGTGTAGTTCTTTGAATAAGTGTGCTTGTGTTCCCAACCTTCCGTGCAGTAATGATAAAGTTGTAGATGGTGCACCGGGTCTAATTTCCGAGGCCTCTCAGACTTTAAGTCCAGAACGTGAGGCATTTGACCCTGGTGGTATGAACAAGCCTCCAGTACCAAAACCTAGAAGAGCAAAATGTGAGAGAACTTTGGCAAATTTCACAGAACCTTTAAATGAGGCTCTTTTTCACAGAGGTAATCAGGACAATGTGCCAGTAAAGCAAGGGCTTGGTGTACCTCCAAAGCCTAAAGAAAGAAAGAACAAACAGACAATTGTATCTTCAGGTATGAAACCACAGCTTGAGACCAGTGACAATGACAAACCACTGGTAGGTGAAAGTGTTGTTCATGAAGCTGCAGCTTTGCACACTGATGTTCCAAAAGAGCAAGGAAAAGGTTCTGAAGATCTAGAGACAATGCTGGCAATTAATAGTGCTCTAATCTCTGTGGAGAAAGGTCTCAGATCAGAGGTCCCCAAGCAGGCACAGGGGGAGATGAAACTCACTCTTAAGGCAGAACTAGTGTCAGAGGAGACGTTGGGTCAGGTTGAGGAAGTGCACCATGAAAATGGTCCCTTTTGCCTGTCGGAGAGTAGTAAGACTGTGGTCGGATCAGCTTGCAGGTCACCTGTAAGCGATCTCAACATCAACATACGAGAGGTAAAGCTCAATTTTTCAAAACTCTACTATGAATGCTTGTACTCTAAGTCAAACATTTCATCTTTCAATATGTTACATGAAACACTGCCTAAGAGACATTACTTTCTTGTAGATGTCAGAATTTGGGACTCCAATTGTGTTGGACACTGGATCTGGTTTGATGAAGGCAGGTTTTGCTGACCAGGACCTTCCCACTACAGTATTTCCTACAGTTATTGGATTCCCAAAATATGATGTAAGGCACTTGTAGCATGCTGATATAGTGAATAGTGCACACGCTTTACTAAGAGAGATCTGCCATTAACAAACTAACATGTTTAACTGTATACTGAAAGTTAATCAACCCTAAACTTGATCTGTCCCACTGGTCTGTTGCAGTACTAACAGCAGTTCAAATTTTTCTTTATGGATTTTGAATTATTTGGCAATAGGAGGTTATGAATGGGTATCCTGAACGAGAGACTTACATCGGACATGAGGCACAGCATATGCGAGGTGTTCTGGCTCTGAGACATCCCATGAAGCATGGAATCATACACAACTGGGATGAGATGGAAAAGGTAGGCAAGATGTTGAATATTTTTTAAATTTCAACTTTCCCATTCAATCAAGTTGTAGAAAAACACCTTATTTAGGTCAGTTGCTTTTCTTTCAGGTCTGGCATCACACATTCCAGCAGCTGCGTGTGGAACCTGAGAACCACCCTGTGCTGCTCACAGAAGCTGCCATGAATCCCCAGGAGAATCGCGAGAGGATGGTGGAGCTCATGTTTGAGGCCTTTGCAGTTCCCTTCACCTATGTGGCAATGCAGGCTGTTCTAGCTCTGTATGCAGCAGGGAGAACTACAGGTACAGTACGTGTAGCTGCAATGGATATGCAGTTATCTAAAAGAAATTAAATTGCTTGTGCGGCAATCCAACAGTGTTATAGTGCTTAACCAAAATAGGAATTTTTTTTATTTCAGTACAGTATGTAGTGGTAAAGATCTGTCAAATGCTGTTCATACAGGAGTCTTGTTTTTATGTCAAAGGTGTGGTGTTTGACTCTGGGGATGGTGTGAGCCATAGTGTGCCAGTGTTTGAAGGCTACTGCCTACCTCATGCAGTGCAGCGCTTTGCTCTGGCAGGTGCTGATGTCACACTCCAGCTTAGAAAGGTATGGAATCTAAAAAATTAATTTCCTTAAGTTTTGTAAACTGCACAGCAACGAAAACAGTACGCTGAGAACGAAACAGTATGCTGAGAAGTAGCAAAGTCCACGTACAAGACAAGGCCAAATGTTATATGTAACACTTCTGACCATATACTGTGGCATCTGTTTGTCTGTCTGTTCTTTATGCACAGCTTTGTTGTTCAAGCCACACTTAAAATTTGGCACACGGGTACTCCTCACCCTAAGTGAAGAGTCAGTTTCGTTAAGCTCCAAAATGGGTTTGTACAGTTTTAAAAAATTTTTAAATTCAGTCTCTGAAAAGGTTTGGACAACTGAGAGTAGTTATGTCACACACAGCATGTAGTAAAATCACACGTACAGCGTGTGTGTGTGTGTGTGGTGCTGACATGTTTTCTTGCTGCACAGTTCTCTCTCTCTGTCATGCTGATGTACTTTTTTACACGAAGACACACAAATTGAAAGGTAATATTACTGTGTGTACATCACTATGGCCAGCATGTGCATTGCTGTCACCTACCATCCATTTGTTTGATCAAAGGAGGCAGTCACTATATGTGAGCAAATGAAAATGTAAAAATTAATAAATCATGCGTGACACACAGAATACTGCACACAGTGATGTGTAAGGGTAATAGTTTGCTGATATCTTGGGTTTTTTTCCTACCCTTTCCATTGGACTGTGATGACACATGTCACTTTTTGTGGCATCCGCCTGTTAGAGACCACTAACAATACTTATGTACTAAATGTAACCACTTAAATGTCACTAAACTGTTTTAATATTAAATGTTTCCACCTCTAATTTTTTTTTATATTTTTTTTTTTTTACCCAGGGGGTGCTGGATAACAGTTAGTTATCCAAATTCCAGAAGGATGTCCAGTCATTCCTGAATTCCTTTTAATTGTCATGCAAATCAAATAACTTTTCTAGCAGCCGAAATTTAAACTTTCATTATCTGAATGTTATGTGAATGACAATTTTTCACAAATTTATTTCAGCAGCTAAACAAGATAAAGTATTGATGCACCTAAATTTCCATTACGAGCAAGCTGCTCCTTTCTGCTACTCTTAACCATTTCTCTATCAACATAATCCCTAACAGACTTTCTGACTAGCATTGTTTCTGCAGCTTCTGCAGGAGCAGGGTGTGGCCATGCG
Source organism: Arapaima gigas (assembly GCA_900497675.1). Classification (NCBI taxonomy): domain Eukaryota; kingdom Metazoa; phylum Chordata; class Actinopteri; order Osteoglossiformes; family Osteoglossidae; genus Arapaima; species Arapaima gigas. The sequence continues at coordinate 137,802 of UFQX01000251.1, forward strand.
CACGTCTGCAGAGCTGGAGATTGTGCGGGAGATGAAGGAGCAGTGTTGCTGTGTGGCCCAGGACTATGAAGCAGAGCTGTCCCGTGGAGGCCTGTCCAGCAGAGAGGTGTCTTACACAATGCCTGATGGCCACATTGTCCGCCTTAGCGCTGAGCGGTTCAGGTAATGGTGCACCACTCTGGGTGTGTAAAACAGAGGCACACACTAAGCTGGATATTTAAATGCCCAGCTTGTAATTTAAGTCTGTCAACCTGTGGTCTTCTGTCTGCAAAGGGCACCAGAGATTCTATTCAGACCGGAACTAATTGGGCGCGACCACTATGGCCTACATGAGAGCATTTTCAAGTCAGTTCTCTACTCTGACATTGACCTTCGCAAAACCTTGGTTGGAAATATTGTTTTGTCAGGTAAAATATGTTCCGCTGTTTGTGCTGGGGGCTTAAGCATAATTTCACCATAAAGTAACTAACCATCAAGGTCTGGAAGTCTCATTTATCTTCCCTTACATTTCACATTCTGCTTCTCTTCTGGAATAAAGGTGGGAACACCCTGCTGGCAGGTTTGCCTCAGCGTCTCCAAAGTGAAATCAGGAACATGGCACCAATGAATCTGGCAGACTGTGTCCGGGTGACCAGCCCCAAAGACAGGGACTTCTCTGTTTGGAGTGGAGGGGGTGTGCTGGCCCGCCTCCCTTCTTTTGCATTGGCTTGGATCAGCCAGGAGGAGTATGAGGAGTTTGGTCCCCAGATTGTGTTCAGGAAATGTTTTTGAATGTTAGCTTGTCTGCTACATGGCTGGAACTTTTTTTTTTTTTTTTTTGTTGTTGTTAAAGTGCAATAGGTCTGATGATGCCAAGCTTTCTAAAGCAGGTTTTAATTGTATAAAATTCATTAATGTGATGTTTCTGAATGTTTTCCCCTCTATAGTCATACTTCACATAAATGCCGTCAAAGTCCCGGAAGGTTTTACATTTAAATTTTGGATCTTTTTGCCAAAAAACCTTGAGTGCTACCAAACTGAAATGTTGAAGCTTATCACTGGTATTTGGTATTAGTTGATCTGTTTGGCAGTTTTAAGAGGTTAGTAACACTGGAGGGAATAAAAGCAACAATTTGGATATTTTAATGGGTGAGTCCACAGCATCTTCTGGAATTTTTTTTTTTTGGCTATATTTGCTTCTTCTGCTGAAGCTTGACGGTCATAGACTTGTGAAGAGTTCATTTTTAATCTTTTTAATACAGCTGCCTGGGAAACAAAATGGAAAATGTTGATTTTATTCAATTTCAAAATATAACTTGTTAGAGTGAGTGTGTGTGTGTGTGTGTGTGTGTGTTGTATCAGACCTGTCTGCTTAAACTATGACTTATTTTTAAGTTGTCTCTTTAAATGTCCTCTGTTAATGTGATATCAGTAAGGCACTTCTGGTAAATAACTGGTATAGAGGTTAATTTCAGCTTTTAATGCGATTCCATCTGCAGATCCCAATTGCATGCCCTTATTATAGCCAACGTTATGTTCATGAGTTGCATGAAAGAACATTGGATTCTGGGGAATGGCTTATAGCTATAAAATGCTGATCCTAATGCACATGTTAATGTATTGATTTTTCTATGGGTTTGCTTTTTACTCACATCTGATGTAAGACATAATTGTGTGGCATGTGTAGTCTGTAGATGAAGTGGTAATCTGTTCATCTTCGTGATGTAATTGAACCAGAAAAGTGATCATGAAGGTTTATTCAAGACTGCCATAATATTTTGCTTATTGCAGCTGTATTTTAATTACTTAGGAGTCTTTTTTCCAGAACTATAAATCAGCCCCTTTGTTCACATGAAAAGCATCTGTATATATTGTTTTCGCTGTTTAACATTTTGTTAAAATCAGAGTTGTGTGGTGTTGGAACTGCTAAATCGTTTGGGGAAAAGGGGTCTGAAAGTTGGTCAATCTCAGGCATCAGTGAAGTACATTTGTTTATTGCATTCAAATCTTATGTTACGAATCTTGTTCAGCCTGAGTCCAAAGCCGAGTTCTTTTATTTTTGTCTTTGATAGTGGCGCGTTTATATCATGTATTGTCCGTTCCAAGTTGCCTTTATGCTTTACTTAAGTGATCCGTATTTGTTTTTAATAAAATTAAGCAACATTCTCCTATTTCTTGTTTCATGTTAATGTGTTGCAATGCAAGCAACAGTTCAGGGTATTTTTTTACGGTAACAATGCCCTAACAGTACATCCTAGTGGGGGGAAAAAAGATGCGGTTTCAATTCAAGAAGCGGTTTATTACAGAAATGGCTGAGATGAAGAGTCTGCGTTTAAAGTGGTCAGTCGACGCGCGAGCCGCTCGGCCACTTTGGCGCTGTCCCCATGGCAACCGCGGAGTAAACGATTCGCTCGATAGTCCCTTCCGGGGGGAACGGGGTTCGATGTGCGAGCTACTGAGACGCGGCAGGTAAAATACACGTGAGCACATACAACTCGGCTTATTGTATTAAACAGCTTTTCAACAAATTCTTTGACGGTTAGCGTTTGAGGCTCCGCTTTCAGACTGCTGATTAACATATTACCCAATCTCTGCTTCATTTTCAGTTTGCGGCTCGTTTCTACATTGCCGAACTTTGCAGGATGTCTTGCGCTCAGGCAGAAGGCGTTATTAAGGATATAATTCGCGAGATAGTGTGGGAGTGTGTGAGGAAGAAGCACGCGGTTTCCGACACGCTGGCCGCCTTTATGGTGAGTGCTAATGGAGCCTGTTTTGTACTGTGGTGTGAAAAAAGGTTGAGGTTTTACACGTCAGGGTGTAAGTAACGCCAAATTTTATAATTAAGAAATCTACATAACGGGCAATACAAAATTTCACTGTATTTGACAAAGTGAGCCAAAAGAACAGAAACCTGCTTTTATAAGAAGTACCAGTCATTGGTAATCAAATGCATTTAATTAGCTGATCACGAAGTTTGACCATCTCTATAAAACCTGAGTTTCTGGCATTCTGGTGGTCTGGAGCATTCAGGTCTGTTAACAGTTTGGAAAGCAGCAAAGACATAAACAATGAACTAAAAAGCATAGAGCTGTTCATACCTTGGAGAAGGTTTATAAGGCCAATTCCAAACAATTTTGAAATCCATCAATCTACACTGAAGAATTATTTACAAATACAGAACATTGAAAACACTTGTCAGTCTCCCCAGGAATGGGTGTCCCAGCAAATACACCTCAAGGCTAGACAGTATAATGTGCATAGAAATCACAATGAACCAAAGAACTACCATCTAGGGATCTCCAGGCCTGTCCATGTTAAATGTTAGTTTGTCACTAGGACCAGAAAAAGATGAAACTATTATGGCTTTCATGAAAGGGTAGCCAGAAGAAAGGTCCTTCTCATCAAAAAGAAAATGGTAGTTTTAGGGTGCAAAGTTGCATCTCAACAAACCACAAGATTTCTGGAACAATCTCCTTTAGACAGACCGAAGTGGAGATGTTCATAATGCCAAGTTTGGCAAAAGCCAGCACACAGCCCTTTGCCACAAACTCCTCCTACCAACTGCCAAACATGGCGATGGAGGGGTGGCAAATTTGTGCTTGTTCTGCAGCCACAGAATCTGGGCGCTTTGCTGTCATCGAGTCGACCACAAACTCCTCTTGATACCAAAGTATTCTGCAGAAAAATGGAAGGCCATGCATCTGAAGACTAAAGGTTGGCCAGAATTGGGTCCTGCAACAGGACAATGACCCCAAGCCCACCAGCAAATTTACATTTCAGTGGCTGGAAAAATAAAAGAAAGAAGGTGCTGGAATGACTAAGTCCAGACCTCAAACCTCCTGAGATGCTCTTGGCAGGTCTTTGAGCTGTGCATTAATGATTCCCCTCAAACATCAATGAACTGAAGAAATATTTTAAAGAAGAGTGGGCAAAGTTTCTGAAAATGATGTGACTATTTAAACTCATACAAAAAAACAATTACCTTAAGTTGCTGTTACTAAAAGTGGTTCCCCAAGCTTCTGAATAATGGGGTGTCTGTAGTTTTTCAACTGTGGTTCCTGAATGTTCTTATATTATTATAGTGGAATCTGTTATTTTTCACCTGACAAGGATTTACCTAATTTAAGGATTTAGAGAGGACCAGATTGTTGTGTTTTTTTTTTTAATAAATGTGCTGACATAAAACCATAGAATTGAAAGAGTATACTTTCTTTTTCACACAACTGCTAAACATATTGTATATGTATTCAAATTGTATCTGTAATGTTCTCTTTCTAGTGATTTTCTAGATTCTAATCTTAGGTCCAATTGTTCTTTTTCTTAAGATAAAAGCTGTTGTTTTAGACCCGGCAAATCAATTCAACGTGGATCGAGCTCTCACTAAACAAGATGTACATAGACTGACCCAGGTACACTGATTTACTGTTTTTAATGGAATTAGCAGTCTTGTTGGTGCCATTAATATTGCTCTCATAACAGTTTGCACTTTTTGAATGGTATTCAGTTGATGGTTCAATTCAATTTATTTGAATTTTGGCTGATGTCTTTGCAGCTGTGCATAGATCGACTTGTGGACCAAAACAGTCCTTCTCTGGACACTGTTAAGATGCAGGTTTATTTTGACATGAATTACACATCGCGGCGTAAGTGGCAAACAAAATCCCTCAACCCTGTTGTAGTAAAGAAACTTTAGAACTTTTTTTACAGAGCATCCTGTTTTTGTTTAATCTGAACTCCCAAAGTTGTTCACATCAGTGTTCTTGTTCACCTTCCACTGCCTCTTACCTGTAACACTGATAAACTGTTGTTTTAATGCACCTTGTCTAAGACAACACATTCCTATTATGTTGTTCTAATGCAAATTCCGTTTGGAACGCAACCCCTTTGACTGGACCTCAGGTGAGTTACAGGAAGAGCACAAGCATCTTCTGCAGGCCAAACTGGCTCCAGTTGTATGCGAGATCACGGAAACTCGGGCCAAAACCCGTGAAGAACTGGAAGGCCTCTATCGCAAGATTGTCAGCTACATTCTCCTGCATTCTGGAATGGGCTCATCCACAAACCCAAACACCATTCGAGAGACCACTGGTAGGAAATTAGTCATTAATGAACTACTCTTTATAACACACCTAGAACCTGAGTTCAAATGGAAGGTGTCATGTTTCTGTGTGGCCCAGCTGCCCTGCAGAGCGTGTTTCCCCAATCCGAGCTGGGAACCTTCATGTGCCTTAAGAAAAAAGACAAAGAGCAACAGCTGATGGAGCTCACCAGGATAGTCACAGGGATCCGTCTTTTTAACAAGGCCAGTGGAAAAGGAGGTGAAGTCATAGATGACCGTAAGTCAAACTAATGGCCTTAATGCTGAAAGAACTTTGATTGTAATGTAATGACAATATATTTAAAAAGTTAATTCATTGTTCTGAAGTCTTTACAGTATTGTTGTCTACTCTCTGCCCTGTCATCTCTCACTAATCATCTGTAGTGCCTGCCATTTTAAATGAGGCTATTCCTATCAGCACCAAGTACATTAAGTCTGAACTTGGTGCCTCTCAGAACTTGGCTTACCAGTATACAGCCATACTGGAGAACTTGCAGCAGGCTGAAGGTGGTGCCCGGGGCTGCACTTTGACCCCCGACCTCCTAAAACAGGCACTGTACAATGTTCGGCAACACGAAGCTTTCTCAAAAGTTATCTTGGTGAGTGTACCTGTTTTAGTCTCTGTACCATTTTACCTAGAGGCAGTGACTCATAGTGGAATACTCAGTATACACCTATACCCTGGTATATTTGAAATTTGCATGAGTACAACTATGAAGCTGTGTGGCAACACTGCCCGACATCTGCATTCTCAGGCTTTGCCTCATGTGGCCTGTATTCAAACAGTTTGTGCTTTTGTGATTTTGATTTTGTTCACATCTGTCCAGTCAGTAAGTACTCCCATAAACAGTTCATTACAGTAACAGCCCATTAGAGTAGGTAAATTTGATTTTTTTTTTCAGTTTTATCTTCTTTTAATGTCTTCATTTTTGCATAATTTTGACTATACATTGTTCTTTGCTTTTACTAATAAGAAATGAAACCTAATGTATGATACAAAAAAATTAACTGCTTATAAACACAAATGCAGATTAATTACCTGATTAACTGTTTGGTAATTAGTTAAATGTGTTTAGTGTCCTTTTCATGCTGAAATAGGTATTTTAGAGTGTTAGGGATATAAGGGGAAGCTCTAGGTGGTTTCTAGGTTGAACACAGTCCTAATCACAATTCTCCTCATAAGAATTAATGGGAATAGCTTCTTGATATTTGAGTTTTCTGTATTCAAGCAGTTTCTAGGAACCAGTTACACTTGGATACCAGAGTGTCAGTGTAATTAGTATGAGGCGTGGAGTCCATCTAAGATTTCCACGTGATATTGCAGTCCCTAATGGTCTACAATTGGCATTGATTTTTTTTTTTCCCCTCAGGATGATGTGATTCTTTGTGGAAAACATGTGGAAACCTTGCAGTCAGATCTGTACTCAGAGATGGAAGAACTCAGATCTGCTGTGAAAGTGAGGACTGCAGTCCCTACTGCCCAGGTTTTTGTAAGTGTCTCCCTGGACTCTTCTAGTAAACTCCTGGTATTTGAATGTTTGAGTAATGAATTTTGAAAGATAGAACTTTTTTCAGTTTGTTTAATAACATCTTCTTCCCTTATGCACTTGTTGTGGAGCAACAGTGACTAGTATGTATATGGCCACCTTATAGTTAATGCACTGAGACAGAAAAAGGAGTCTGGGACTATGTCTGGTGTTTATTCATGCTGGTGACCAATAAAAAGATGACAAATGTACTTGTTTATGGAATTAATGGCTCAACAATTGGGATTGAATAGCAGTTTGTAAAGATTATACTTTTTTCTAGACATTTTAACTTAAGTAATATTTTACTGAACTCTTAAAACTTTGGCTATAATAATAAATACTTACAGAACCTCACCAGCAAATCAATCTAAGGACATCTGTATTATTGTCCTTTAATTTATTCTGACTTAATGCTAAAAGTGAAACTGGACTAAGAAACAATGTAAGCTGTGAACAGACCTCCAGTCCCAGCTGTGCATGCAACGAAGTGGTGTTTAAGAAGGTGTCATCTCCTCATCCATTTTTAACCCACTGAATGCTCAGTTTGTGAATCACAAAATGATTTAGACTGATACGAATTTCTGATGAATTATTCAGCCTCACTTCATGGCTCTGGCGAAGCTGTGGTCAGGGCTTCAAGATGAGATAATCTTTCTGAATGTTATGAACAACATGGTGACCAGTCTGAAGCCCTTTCTGGCTGCACAGTCACAGTTCCTGCCTGAAGATCAGATTCGCACCTTGCTGGACGGTGTGGAGGTTAAGACTGATGAACAGAGATTGAAGGAATCTTCAGGTATGATTCACTGTCAGGATGGTAGTTGAATTCTGAACAGTTGCCTCATTTATTACTCCTCTCAGCAACAGCCATCAACTTGGAAATGAGGTCAAAGGCAGGGAGGTTTATCTGCCATGAGAAGTTTTTGTCCCAATACCTTTTCAAAGTTTGCTCAAAGTGTGAAACGGTAGATATTGTATGAAGGGGAATCCACCTTGGGCTCAGGTACATCACCACGCTTCCTGGTACGCTTTCAAATTGTGCCTGATGATACAGGGTAGAATTCTGGCCACAACTCCTTTAACCTGTCTCTGGAACTGCATCACCAGAGTCCAGCAAAGCATGGTGTCAAACCAAGCAAGACCTGACCTGATTCAGAGTTGGGACCAGCATCCGTAGGCTAACGTCCCCACTACGGTTATCGACATTCACATACAGCTACACTACAGACAAGGAAGGCCATGCCCTGGGGCTTTGTGGCAACAATATAGGGCACAATGGAGACTCTGAGGGGCTTGTCAGAAAGCTGACCTCGAGCCTGTTGTATGAATGCCAGACTAAATTCAATGCAGGAAAATGAGAACTGGAAGCTTGGCTGTTGCAAAGAGACTTGAGTAGTTTCAAACAAGTGCACATCCACAAGCATACAACTCACAGTAGTCATTGCAGCAGAAGTGGTGGCACCAGGGATCTTCCTTTTCCTGCTGACTGTTGCTGTGACTATTAAAAACATCATATGGACTGTCTAAATATGTCTTACAACTTTGATCTTAGGGAATTGAAACCTACTGTCTTTTGTAACATTCAATTGCAGCTGGAATATCATTAAACAGCACAGACTACTGCTCTCCATCAAATGTTACCTTAAATCTCTGTAGATGGTCCCTTGAGCTTTCAGGATCTCACACATTTTTGAAACGGCTTCATACTGCCAAAGTCAACAAAGTTCCCCGTTTTGCAGATGTACCAGTCATAGTCAATCCATTATGGAGAACAGGCAACATCTTCACCACTGTTCTTCAAACACTCCGCTACAGCAATCTTAAACTCTGAAAATGTCCCAGTCATTTGCAAGAATTATTTTATTAGGTACAGATTCCACAAGACTTCCAATTAAACATTTAAATTTAAATCAAAATTTAATTTTGAATATTAAATATTTAAAGAAGTATTGTGGTTTTCTTTTGGTGAAGCAATTTTCCTTTTCCTAAAAAGTGAGTATATATTTTAAAAGCAGGCTGACTTCATTCCCATATTTGTCGTGACTGGCCAGCATTGCAATTTTACAGCGCAGTATTATTTTATACAACACATAATTATTTAATACAACTTAAATAGGGTTAAAAAGTCACAGGGTGGGCAAATTGTTGTTGGAGACGAGCACTGCTTGTAAGAAGCAGGAAATTAAACACAACCAGCATTAGGATTATAATTTCATACAATAGACTGTTACTTAATACAGTTTAATCAGAAACACTAGGCTTAAAGTTGTGCTTCGTAGAGTTACCTGGTGGTGAGCCTGATAACACAGCTGACAGTGAATAACTTGATGGTGATCACGGTAACAATACAGCTGACAATGAATTTCTTGATGGTAACCTTGGTAACAACAACAACTATAGTGGGTAAACCTTTCTAAGGGCAGCTCTGTACATCGTGCTCCTTGACTTGAGTGTTTCCATGTGAAAGAATACACTTTAGAAAGAAATTTGTGCAGGTTTTCCATTTTCTCTCTCTGCAGATTTTTTTGCTCCAGGTACATTTCATTATTTTCTGGAGGTAGTTTTTAATTATTATTTCAAATTTACCCAAATACTACACAAATACTTTTATGATGACACTTTCATGGTTTTTCAGAAAATCAAATGGATCCCTCTGAGTGTGAAAATCAAGAATGGCTCTTCCCAGAGACAACAGCTAATTTTGATGAACTTCCACTTGAATACAAGGGAATGTGTGCCTACACACTTGTGAAGGATGGTAATCTTCTGCCAGGTATGCAGAACTTGACTATAAACATAAGTTACTTGTCTGAATGCCTTACTTGTCAGACTACCACTGGATTGTTCCTTACATATTGTTTAACCACCACTGTTAGCTGTGGATTGCACTATGGTGTATATTTTCATTGCTTAATGGGCCTAATTTGTTTTGAGAATCACATGTTCAGACACATAGTGTTGTGTGTAAAAATCATTGAAACACCAAAGTACACTTAAAGCAATAAAATGGCCATAACCCAAATGTTTTATCAATGGTATAGCAACCTCTTACATATGTGAAACAGATACTAACAATATAATGCAGTTCTTTATAAAAGTTTTTCATAACAAGATACATGAACTACATTTAAAGGAGATCAAATTAAAATGGTGTGAAACCAATATGACACCCCTGACATAACAATCACATTTAGCCACTTGTTATTTTATATGTACTAAATTATAAGTAGAAAACACTGATCACATTTAGTCCAGATCATCTGAAATTAAGGTGTACATATATCTTACGTGTGGCTGTGTGTCACATAGTGCTTCAGGTTAAGATGTGGACTAACGTTAAAAACTCATATTATAGCACTAAACAGGTGCTTTTTTTTGTTCATTGTAACTGTTTTGTGATAATTTTTGTATGATACCCACCTATTTGCATTTCAAAACTGTACATCAAAGGTACAATGCTTTTAAACTGTGTACCCCGTGCATGAGTAAAATTGGGTATAATGATAGAAATCCAAATGTATGTACCCACAGGACTCCTATTTTCATATATCAGCACATCAGGTTATCTTCATGCAAGACGCTGTTTTTCAGGGCAAAGAGTATTAAATGTTACATCTCTGGATCATGCAATGCTGTCAATGTCAATTCTTTAAATTCTGCAAATAGCACTAATTGTTCAACTTTGTTTAGGTAATCCAAATATCGGCGTCCTAAAGCACAGGAATAAATTCTATGTCTTCAGTTCCAAGGAGGCAGCCTGTGATTTTGCCTCCTGTCCAGATGAGAACATTGAGCAGGTAGCAGAAATTGTTAGACAGTCTCCAGAGCTAATTCAGTTACTGGAACTTCATCACCAGTTTGGGGGCTTCACTCCATTTTCAGAAGTGAGTGTGGACCTTGATCAAACAGCAAAATAATCAACTTGAATACGATGTCAGATGTAGTTTTTAGATTTAAATTTCTTTTTCTACAGATGGAATCAGGAGAGAGACTGCTGGTGAAGCCCATCACTAAGTGTGACAGCTGCACACAGACAGACACCCACCCAGTGGAATCGAACATTGTGAAGTCATATGAGTGGATTGAATGGGAACTTAGAAGAAAAGCAATCAAACTGGTGGGTCTTTCTATGTCAAATCACTGAGGCTCAACATCACTGGTCACAGATGTTGGAAATGCAACACCAGACGGTGTATTATGTAGTGTTAAAGCTGGGGTTCTTTTAATATTAATCTGTGGGGAAAAATATAGAAATATCTATTTAGACAAAGAAATGCACTGCCATAACAAAATGTGGTAAAGGTAAATTTAATGTTGTAAAATATAATGGAGATACCTTTGTTTTTTGGCATAAAGCTTTATAAAATAGACCAAATACGAGTCCAAAACCTTGTGTGTTTCACTTGATGGCTGTTTTGTGACAATACTGGGCAAGACTGAATGGGGTCTTTTCAATGTAGAAATTTCAGTGTCAATGTCATTTCATAGAAAAACACTTTACCAATTTTCCTACAGTTAGCGAAATGGGTATGTAAACCTTACAGATTGTAATTCCAAAACATGTTCCAGCAAAAGAGAAACGTTAATATTGTGGGGTCCACAAAATTGAGGGCTTTCAGTTGTTTCTAAACAACTGAAATGAAGATACTTGACAATACATTTACTACATTGCATTTATTTTTACCCCATTTTATTCTTATTATATATACCATTAGGTGCATTGCCTCAAATTGCACAGCCTCTATTAGTGTGTGGGATGGTTTGTCAGTGCACCTTTGAAACCAAACCCCATTAATTCCAGGCCAATCTACGCCGCAAAGTGACGCACTCAATGCAGACCAACCTGAGCCACATGAGGCGGGACAACGTCACCCAGGTCTACCTCCCCAAAGACGTAGCCTGTCAGACAAAGAAGGACGGCACAAGCAATGTTCCACAACCAAAGGTGTACCTGGCTGGGCTCCGTGGAGGAGAGACCAAAACCACACACTTCATCAAAACTAACCTAACGAGACCAGTTGATGAATAAAAAATACATTTAATTAGTGGTATATTTTAGAGTAGGACTATTAAAACGTACGTTAGGTTAATAATCTAGACTGAAATTCCCTTTGTTCTGGTGTCGTGTCTTATTGGTTTTGAACAATGTTTAAGCTGAAACTGATAATGTTCTGTTTAGACACAAAATAAACCAAAACAGAAATGTACAAAAATGATGTAGTTATTTGTAATGCTTCAGCTGCCCAAGATTGGCGATGACCCGTTACTTATTTCCATTTTATTATCTCATGTCAGATTTGCAGATGTGCTCAATGGTGTTTGTGATATTTTATTTTCTGTATTAAATGGTTTTATGAATGCTTCAGACTCCACCCAAGCAGGGCACAAAGCCATACATTTCCATATTTAAGCCTGTGAAGGGCCAAAACATACATTAAAATATAGTTCACCAAACATACCTTTATGTTTTACATCCAGTGGAAATTAGGTACACCTCTGAAAACCACAGTACTGCATAAATTAACGAGTAATTTTCTGACGATGTAAGATTCAATGCAGTAGCGATTATCTTTACATCTTGGATAAATTCTGTGGTGCTAACAAAACCAACCAAGTGAAATAAGCAGGCAAGTAGTTATCATATGTTGACAGCATAGTAAATTTGTATTTGCAAAAATAACAGACAGGCCTGACAGGAGTGTTTTTTTTTTTTTTTAATTTTTTGCTGGAATGCAACAGGAAAAATAAAACAAGTATACATAAACATCAGTAAAATATAACATTGCATAACATTTTGTATGCAATTCTTAGCATGTTATACAAAAAAAAACACATTTTAAGGATTACAGTTACATAGAGAAACCATACAGTTCAAACATTTCAATTGTCTTGCTTATTTTTTATATGTATAATCTTTATACATTGTTCTATTTCAGTTTTCAATAGGGCAACAATGGGTTTAGCATTTGACCATTTTTGTTTAAGTTTATTAAGGTAGATATAAATCTGGATTAATGTTTTTACATTTAAATAGAAGAAAAATTCCTGATCTGTGACATTTGTGTTAACCTGTAAGTGTCTTAAATTTTTCACATTAGCAGGACAATTTATTCTAAAATAGTCAATGAATAGTGTTTTCTTGCTCTGCTTCATAAAATACACATGAAATCCTTTCTATGTTTTGTGGGATAAATCAGATGTATAATTTTAATACATTTAATCAATTATATATGTATAATTTTTTGGTAGTGATACAATATTTGCTATTAAGATTCCATATTTTTTCCAAATTGTTTTATAATATTTTGCCTGCCAAAATGATGTACACTGTGAGATAGTATTTTCTTTGCATAGTGCTCTGAAGAAAGCATTATTTAATATGTAGAAATGTGGTGAACATTTAATGACACCATATTGGGTCTTTTGCATAGTTCCTCTGGTTCTTAGCATAAGTTGGGAAACACCACTGGGAACAGCGCATATATATATATATATATATGTGTGTGTGTGTGTGTGTGTGTGTGTGTGTATGTGTATACACACACACACATAACTATGTATTTATATACATATCAGTCAACAAATTCTTTCAATATGACAAGACTTCTGTACTTCTGAAGAAATTCAGAGTATCCAAATACATGGCCAGAGTCATTGAAAAGTTTTTTACCTGCTGTGCTTAAGTTTTTTTGTAGCGTTTGTATGTAATCTCTATTGTTTCAGACTGTACACATATGTGATAAGTTGTTTTGCTAGAAGTTTCCATGATATCAAGGACTGTTTAAGGAAGTATGACAATTTAATGTGGAACTTATTCATCAAAATTTCATCAATACCTGCCATTACATCAATACCACACATTTGTTAAAATATCAAATTTGGGATAATATTCCAACTTCTCTCTTCATAATTAAAGTACCTTTTTAAATGTATGTTCTTAAATATAATATTTTAAGTATAAAAATGAAGAACACTTAGGCCTCCTCCATCCAGAGAACTACACAGGATAGCTCTCTTTAGGTAATGTGGTCTGTTTCTCCATATGAAATTAAACATCTTCACATCAACCTTCTTAATAAAAGACGGTGGGATATTTTATTAAAGAGCCTGCAGTGTATACAAGACGTGACAGAGCTAGAGCTTTTGTTTTCGATCATACTTCACCATTAATAAAGAGATTAATTTGTAGTTTGTCGATGTAGATGGGAAATTCAAATCTATGCGCTCCATCTGATCTTTGCATATCTTAATTCCTAAATACGTTACAGTACAACAGGTATTGCACTTGCATTATCCATAACACATTTCTAAAGGAAATGATTCACATTTGTAATATTCACAGACAGACGAAACATCCTGGAGAAACAATTTAAGCAGTGAATTGCTTTTGGTTAACATCAGTAAGCTGACAGCATTTAAGTTGTTTTTCATGTATTGCAATACGTTTGAAAGAGCCTTTCTCCAAGTGAATAGCCATTGCTGAGTAACTAAGAAAAAAGGAAGGGAGAAATCGGACATCATAGTCGAACGGCTGCGTTGATCAAGAATCTAGGCGCTGCTCCCCTAGGCAGACGCGTGACAGAAGTCTTGTTCAGTTTTGTTATTTAAAACTCTGCCTCCAGATTTCCACGATAAGGTAAAAAGCTTACAATCGTAAAACGAGTATTCGGCACTTACTTCGTAGGACTTTGCTTTCAGTTTCGGACAGTGTTGGATTTTAATAAAGTTTCCTTTGATAAGATTTTGCTATAGTTGCCGGATGCATGACGTCTGTGTCACTATGGGCGGTTTCCCGGAAGTATATCCGGCTCAAAGTTCATTATCAGTCCAACCAACGATGCGTAGTGTTTGCAGTGTCTACAGGCATTCTGTAGTGATACGCTACGAATAATTAAGGTTCATTTTAAAGAAATGTTTTCAGCCAGTTAGCATCACAATTAGACAAAGCAACCATGGCGAACGGTAAGTTTTTTCCTACTTCATTATGCTCATTCATACAGTTTTTGAATAAGATAAATCCGTACAGTACTTTGTTTTATTCCTAATTTAGCTTATGCACTCGTTCCTAAAATATCTCTTATACTTGAAGGATACTGTTAAAATATTGTATATCAATAACACAGTGCAGAAGACATTCCTGGGATTGTAAGGTATCCTGTAAAAACATAATGATAACGATACTAATAATAATCATTTAATTCCTCTTGTCCTTCTTTCAGAAACCCAACTCCTTGTCTCGATGTTTGATTTCTTCTCGTCCTCAGATATTTGGTTCCATAGCCTCCAAAATGTCTTATAACGTTTTCGGGAACAAGTTTTGGAATGAAGTTTTGGAATTACGCTCGTGTTCTTGTAAAACAAATGCAGTTGATGCTTTCTGGTTGTTGTTATGCCGCGTATTTAACTGTTAACTACTTTAGTGTAACCAGCCCAGCTGAACCAGGTAAATACATTATGCCTGAGATCTGGGGGAAAACTCAGGGCACGTGGACTTTTCTTCACTTGTCTAATTGTTGCATAGCTGGTTTTACAATGACTAACAGTGACAGGAAACGCCTTGCTCCACTTGTAAGGTAAATAGATTTTTTAAAAATAGAATTGTATACTTAAAGACTACAGCAATGCCTTGGTATCTGAATCTAATTTTAAAGTGAAAGAGGGGCAGATACCTAAATTTCAGATACCAAGTGCCTATTTCCAATGATTTTAAAAGGGGGAAAAGTGTTCCCAGTCCATCTGAAAACACCCATATAATTATCATTCCATGACTTGTGTCTGATAAACACTGAAGACAACAGTTACCCTAATTAGAAAAATATTGTCATTAATTTGTATGTTTATATCATGTGGTGCAGTATGTACAGTACGGGACATTTCACATATTAGTTTTGCCACCAGCATTCAAATAAATTTGTAGGTTTGTTTTTAAAAAATGGCAGATCATTTGAAAAAACAAGGCTTTTACTGGATACTCATGAAATGAAGTAAAGAGGAGAGGCTTGTGAGGTTTGCTGTGTGGAAGAGGGAGGTGGCTAATAATCACTGTAAATCTGTTGATGCTGTGCAAATACATTCAGGTAAAGTGAGCACAAGACTTTCAAGGAGGCAAGGAAGTTTGACGTACACCAGTGTTTCAGATGTTCCCCTTGGATAAATATGTAACAGTGTATAATATAGTTTATTACAATACATTCAGTATTTTGTATTACAGTACACTGTATGGTATTTTAGTTTTTGAATGAATTTTTTTAAAATTTAGATATTTATAATCCTTTTGATTTATTTATTTTGGATAAGCTTCTGATTATACAGTGCATGACTTTATTATTAATAATTACCATTTTTTTAATCCACACAGTTGGTTTGTCAGTCTTGTAAGTTTTGGACAATGACATGAACTAAATAAATAGTATAAGATAATATGTAATATAATATCTTTCTAATTTCTTTGATGTTGTCTGTAACTAACCCCAGTCACAAACTTGTTACAGAACCAGTGAGTGTGGTGTTCAAGCTCTACTGCCTAACCGTGATGACAGTGGTGGCAGCCACATACACCGTGGCTTTGAGGTACACAAGGACCGTGTCACAGGGTCTCTACTTCTCCACCACGGCAGTGTGCATCACTGAAGTCATCAAGCTCTTTTTAAGTCTCGGAATGCTGGCTAGGTAAGTAGCATGTTGTGGGTTGTCTATAATTGTACTGTAAATCGGAAGTGCCATTAAATTGGAGTTGGCCACTTGACCAATGGCAAGGTTTCCATGACAAGGAAGGAATGGAAGTGTTTTATGACGGTCACTTTTATTCACCAAAGTAGTTTTTTGTTACAGTAACATTCACATTACAGTTAAAAGGCGAAAATACATTCATCATTCCTCAGGACCCTTCAGTCCTTTAAACTGCATAGAGTTCACAGATTTACTACTTGAAGACCTACATAATACAAGAAGGCTGCTACTTAATAGTGCATTCCTGGACAACAGCTCATAAGGTGAAACCTTGTTCTTGAGCCCACAAACTCTGCCTCATGTTTGCTCAAATACCAAAATGGAGATAAATAGCAATATTTATATTGTAACACTTCCCAGTCTGGCTACTGTGAGTGGGTTCCAGAGTCAGGAATTGTGGAAACTGTTCATTATTATATGCCCAAGTAATTATCTTTACAAAGACACAAAAGCAGTACATGAACACACTATTATGCTATTTTAAAAACCAACATTTCCTTTTATTAATAATTTACTGCAATGTAACAACATTAATAGAAAAAAAAACAAAAAAGGTGAATGTCCTACATTGGCCAATCAGAATCCTGACCTCAGTCCATGTAGAATCTGTGGCACAATTTGAAAACTGCAGCCCACAAGTGTCATCCAGCCAACCTGAGGAATCTGCTGCAGTTTTTGCCAAGAGTATAAAATGACTCCCAAACAGTGTGCAATGTCTAAGTATAATTTTTAATCCTGACAATGTTGATAACCTTCAAGGGGTCTGAATAATTTTACCAGGCTGTGTGTGTGTGTGTGTGTGTGTGTGTGTGTGTGTGTGTGTGTGTGTGTGTGTATACACACACCCAGTCAGAATCAAATTATAATCATGTAAATTAAACCCAACAGATATAACTAACGTATCGCTGATACATACTCTTCCATACACTGTAGTAGCTGCAGTGAACTTTGAAAATTCTACCATGCTGGTCTCTTTGTTACTCGTAAACATGAAAAATAAGCCCTTTAATTTGTTAAAGGGTGTTCAATAATTTCACTCATGCATGCAAAAACTTGCAAGTCAATGACTAATGACCTGTAGTATTTCTCAGGAAGAAAGATTCAATAAAATGGTTTTCCAATATTATTTCTGCAAGGAAAGTGAGCGAGTAAACCCCTTGCAGCATATAGCATGGATGGGGCCTCAGTGTATAGAGTCATGCTTCACAGGCTTAGTGGTGCAGCAATGTGACAGTCAATTAAGTCATTCTCATCGGCCAATGCTTAGCAATACTGTCTCCATGTTTTCTAAGTTAAGTTCTAAGTAAGTCTAAGTTTCTAAGTTTCTTCCCTTTCTATCCACTGAAAAAAGTCTGGCAGAAGCTGTATAGTTCTGATGAAGTGCTACTGATGTGGCCCATGGCACCTTCTCTGACGGTGTGTTAGACATGGAATTTGGTCTGCACAGACAGAAATTTAGAATAGATGTTTGACAAAAGTTACCACAGTGGTAGGTGTTGCATTCTACTAGGATTTATTAGAACTAATTTGAAACTGATTTTTTATGTTGAGGTATTATATTTTGGCTATGGAAAACAGCCAAACCAAGTGCAGCTGTTCATTTCACCTGCACTACTTGTAATAATAAAAAAGGTAGCTAGGACCTGTAACATAAAGTTTAAAAAGCATTGAAATATTAAATGAGAGGTTAAAATATTGTAATTAATCTGTTTGGATGTGAAATACATTTGTTGCCCAGGCTTTACTTTCCTTGCTTTTTTGGTGCTGGGTAACCTCGGTTTTATTGTGTTTCCAACTATCATTTCACAGGTGGTTGTGTTAATCCATTTACTGAAAATGGTGGCCCTAGTTATTACATCAATAGAAAATGGTTTCAATTTGGTATAGGCATTGACAATATTTGTTCTTTTGTTATTTTAACACTTCTCAGGGAATCTGGGAGCCTCGATAGGTTACAGACGTCAGTCACCAAGCACGTGTTTCGAAGTCCCAAAGAACTACTGAAACTGAGTGTTCCCTCTGTGGTGTATGCCATTCAGAACAACATGGCCTTTTTGGCGTTAAGTAACTTGGATGCAGCTGTGTATCAGGTTTGGACTTTACATGGTTATTGGCAACCTATTTTATCAACATTTCTATGATTTTGTCTATGAAATGTCTAAACTGTATGCCTCACTTTTCTGTTTTGCTGCCCCACTCTTTCTGAAGGTATCTAAAGAGAGAGTACTATGTTATGTCATTTAAATATAGTTCAGGAATTAAATGTTATTACACCTGGTGTGATTACTGGTAGCTGGGTACTTTACTGAATGCTGCTAATCAGGTTGTTCTGTCTTGTTCCTGCAGGTGACCTACCAGCTGAAGATCCCCTGCACTGCCCTGTGCACCGTTCTCATGCTGAATCGCTCCCTCAGTCGTCTCCAGTGGATCTCTGTATTCCTGCTCTGTGGGGGAGTCACACTGGTTCAGTGGCACCCAGTCGAGTCCACCAAAGTTCAGGTGCAGCTGCCAGGCCTCTTGTGTTTCCGGTTGACCAAACTGATATGTTGAGATCATCATCTTACGCTGTTGAAGTGTTCTGAGGTGATGGTGACTAGTGGGGGTATGCAGGACTGACTGCTCCAGACCAGTTAACCTAATTTATAAAGATGCATTACATCCCATTTAATTTCCAAAACTTTTCTAAAACCACTAAGACAACAGATTTAGTATTTAAAGTGTTGCAAGACACTTTTCCAATATTCCATTTGAAAAGATACTATTAATTATGTTTTTTATTAAGGGAGATTATTTATTGTAAATCCTATATATGTGACTGTACAATCCAAACAGGTATGCTGTGATCTATTTCTTAAAACATGTCTCAAGTTACATAGACTGTGTGTACATGATTTTCATATTTCCTCAGGTTGAGCAGAACCCATTTTTGGGTTTCATTGCAATTGCTGTTGCAGTCCTGTGTTCTGGATTTGCAGGTAATGCTACATTTTGAATGTTGTAACAAAGTACAGTCATCCCCTTTATCCAAATGTCCCATTTCTTCCCAGTGTAATTGCTCTTCACTTTTTATGCCAAAAATTCAGTATATGGACTGTTTTTTTTCACTATAAGGCACGTGTCATCCAACATGCTGCAGAAAAAAATTTGGAAGTCATGCTGTGCCATTGTGCAAATTTATAGGGTGTACTGTAATTGGTACGCTGCATTCTCAGCTGCTTGTTAGCCTTGTATCTCTGTTCACTTTGGTTATGCAGTTTTCTGTCGCAAATATTGCTTACATTTTGCACAATTGCAATTCTGCGTACGTAGTGCATGAAGCAGAAGATTATGCAGAGTTTCAAGAATCTGAAGAGGGTGGCCAAGGAGGTAACAGACAGTGAAGGGGTAGACTTTTAAAAGTAGCTCAGGTTGGTTCAGCAGAGTTAAGTTTCAAGTCAGACTTCATAACTTGAAGATAAGTGTCAGCATTGGTTTTCTGCTTCGTATTTGCTGTTTCTATGTGGTCTTCATTCTGAAGGTTCACTAACAATTCATTACAGTAAATGACCTTGTTTGTTTATTTTAAGTTGCTGTCAGAATTTATTCTTAACATACATTTCATTTTTCAATATTTGTTGCTGTCTGCAAGGAAAAGAAAAACAGAATTTGTTTCGGAAGGTACTACCTAGAAACGTACCCATTAACAATTGTGACAAAGGCAATGTTTCCTGCTTTTTATTTTTAAAATGAAGGGAATTTGAACTGTAGTTGGAGTCTTGAACCCTAGAATGTGGAGCCCACAGTCCTCCTCTGTTTCTTGCTCGTGTCTCTGGACAGATCCGATCACCCTACTGTAAACGGAAAAATGTTTTATATCCCACCGCAGAGCAGTGTGTGATATAAGCAAGGAGCAAGTTGCCGTGTGCTTACAAGGTTTTTTAGTGTTTTAGTGATATTTTGAGAAAATGGTTTGGTGTTTTGTGAAGCGCATTATTTAAAATATAATAAAACAATGTAGGTCTGTGTGCTATGGATGCTTTTGACAGGTGTATATTTTGAGAAGGTTTTGAAGAGCTCGGATACATCCCTGTGGGTTCGGAACATCCAGATGTACCTATCAGGCATTGCAGTAACTCTGTTGGGGGTCTTCATATCAGATGGCCCAAAGGTGTTGGAAAAGGGATTTTTCTACGGCTATACACCTTGGGTGTGCTTTGTCGTCTGTAAGTAATCACTTTTTATCATCAAAAATCAGTTGCTTATTTGATTAGTGTGTTCAAACCAGGAGCATCTGAATTATTATGCCAATGGTGCATAGCTGATGTTTTGTCTGTTTCTGACAGCATTTGATAGTTGTATAGAGTTGGGTATATTTTCCTGTAGTAATTCACTGAAGGGTGGGTCTTGGAACAGGCCACCATCATACTACAAACTCATGTCCTTAACCATTGTGCTACTGGATAAATGCCTGCAGATTAATTTTTTCTCCCTTTATCAATCACTTCAGTTCTGGCCAGTGTAGGTGGTCTTTATACATCAGTGGTGGTCAAGTACACTGACAATATCATGAAGGGCTTCTCTGCGGCAGCTGCTATTGTTCTTTCCACAGTGGCTTCAGTTCTCCTCTTTGGACTACAGATAAGTGAGTCAGCCACTTGCCACTGTGCAATTCCTTGTTTGTTGCCCTACTAGTGAATGAGATGCAGTAAGTTGGTGATTGTGCACATACCCATGCAGTCCAAGGGATATCTGATTTGCTCAATGCATAATGGATTTTCTGTTCTTGTAGCGGCCACCTTTGCCAGCGGTGCCCTGTTGGTATGTGTCTCCATTTACCTGTACGGCCTGCCAACAGAGGACACCACCAAACTCAGCAGAGCAGAACCACCCAAAGACAAGGAGGCCACGCAGAAGCTGATCACAGTGTGAGGAGGTGCATTGCCATCCTCACTGCTGCATATACGGGCTGCCCTGTGTCTTTTGCACCTAAACCACAGTGAACAGCAGGACTGGGCAGAATTTCAGAATGAGCTGCCTCATCACTCTCATCAGCAACCAGTGTTTGATATGTACTGTATAGAAAACTCAGAGTATTGTATGGGCAATACTCCAGTTATGTCTCGAAGCATTACAGGACTGCTGCAAAGTGAATATACCATTTTTAACTTTTCTGTAATTTTTAAGATGTTTGTGTAAATTTCTTCAAGACAGGATAAGTGCCACCAGCCATTTGAGAAATAACTCGAGGTGTGCACGAGGATGTGTTGAAAAGTTGTGAAAACATTTTTCAAATGAAAGTTCTCCCCATGTGAAAAATGAAACCCTTTGTCACTTCAACTCTTGTGCTGCAGACTGAACAATCTGGAAACAAATTTCAGATTCATGTCTGTAAGGTATGAATGAACCAACACACACTGAACCAACCCATATCTTCAATAGTCTGCAAAACAATATTTTCCTCTGTTCGGTTTGTATTATAGTAAAATCCATTTGTGTAAATGCCTACTCACTGAATATTAAATATTTAGTGCTTGAGTGACCATATATGGATTTTGAGCCATAAATATGCCTAAAACCCCACCATTTTTAACATGTGCTAGTATGACTATATTGTATGAAGGTTCTCAATTGTAATTGGATACACAAAGCTTTGCAAATAAGGTTATAACAGTTTATACACTGACCCAACAGTCCCATCAAAATGGTTACATCTAGCACTATTTCTTTGAATGTGACAAAACATGCAAAAGTCAAAATTATCCTCCTGAAAGTGGACCAACAGCAGGGATGTAATAAGACCAAGTTCAAATAAATGCAGCATTTATGCATGTGTTGTAGTAGTACCAAATTAAGAAAATTGCCCTGTGTATACTGTAATGATATGATATGATAGGTGACACACCGCATATTGAAACAGGACTTTAATGACGTGTGACTGTTTCCTCATTTCTTTTCCCCATTATAACTTTTTTGGTACCTAAGCATATAACAATATCATTGCAAGCAAAATAAAGATGAAAGGTGTTACATCTTTTCTACAGGTGAGATTCCAAGGATCCTCATGCCACTGGCCAGTACAGAACAGGCACAGCTGAACAGCTGCAGTCTGGCCTGTCAGTCACAGAAGGGGTGGGAAGAAGAACACAAGTTAGGTCCTGACACAGTATGTTTCAGCACTAAATGTGACAACAGCAGCACTAGTGTTCAAGTGTGGACTGGTTTTCACACCTGTCTCATGGCTAATTTTATGGAATCCTCACCTGAGCCAGTGCTGGAGGACTGCCTTTCACTGGAAGTGCCTTGAGTGCTGCAGCCACCAAGTGACTGAAAGGCCAAAAAGATGTTAGATGGTAACGCAGATAAAAAGATCTCGTCTCTTGGCAAGAATGAACATCTCACTACCTGAGTGTCATGAGGAAGTTGACGAGGTATTTGGGTTGTAGGTCATGTGAAGTCTGCCAAAGTATCTCATCATACCTGAAAAGTCAAGAAGTCAGTTAAGTCATTCTTAGGAGGTTACTAAGAAGAACCAGTTAGCTTCAGAACCTTGAGGTACCCCATTGTGCCATAAGTTAAACAGACACTACCACAGAAAACAGTGGTGACGTGGTACATGTTGGGTGACGCTAGGTGCTATGGAATGAACAGGGAGAACATTACGTTACCTTAACAGGTGTCGTAGAACCGCAGTTCCTTGGCTCTCCTGCAGAAGTCTCGGCTCAAAGGGACCCTCCCCTTCATTTCCATGCATCCGCATTAAGCTGGAACAAGACAGCTGTTTAAAAAGTGCACGTAACGGCAAGTAATAATGAAACTATGATTTTAATTAGTACTATAAAGTGTGACAAATCAAATTAGGTCCACGTACCCCCGTATGTCCCTCGTACAGCACAATGTGTTCAAGACACCATGAGGAGCCACATGGTTGATTAATATGAGTATTGTCCTTTTGGCACAAAAAGCTGCATCCAGACTCTGTGAAGCAGGGTTTTCCTGTCCCACCAACCTACCACAGTGCTCTCACCTGCAAAGTCTAGAGTGTGTGTACTGCAGGAAGACCCCAGTGTCCCCTTGGCTCTGCAGAACTCGGTCCCAGTCAAACTTGTAGTCAGACTCAAGGGGGCCCTTGAAATCCTGAAGCAGGAACCATAACTGTAAGTGGGCTTTATGCCCTACAACTCCTAAATGCCGTCCAGGAGGAACTGGTAGGCACAAACTACATTCCTTTGTGTTACAATGCACTGAACTGTATTCACAGGCAACTTGACAGGCAACATCCTGGCAGGTAATTTCACCTGAACTATTAGAGCAGCAATTCCCACTTTCTCTGCAGTATCTTCAGGGTCCTCCAGATCTTTGGTGGCTAAAAGAAACAATGTAGGGAAAAACCCACACATTTTATACATGTTTGTTATGCAGGCAAGCCCCAGTAGATGCATTTTGACTAACACAGTTCTTAAATAAAATGGTCATGTCTGCTTTGTGCAGCATCTCCATTTTAATCTCATAAATAACATGTAATTCAGCAAAATGAGGCAAAAAAAAAAATCCTCATATCTCTGACCAGGTCTGATCTCCCTCTTGTGAAGAGTGTGTTGGGTGCCCCCATGTGTGTGCTGTTTCCATAGAATTAACAACCAGGTGCTGCTAATCAAATGCAATTAATTAGCTGATCATGAGGAAATTTGCTGAATTGTTGGCATTCTGGTGACTTGGAGCATTCAGTTGTGTTAATGTGGAAAGGAGCAAAGACATAAGCAATGAACTAAGATGCCTATAGCTGCTCATACCTTGGAGAAGGTTTATAAGGCCAATTCTAAACTATTTGAAATCCATCATTCTATACTGTGAAGGATTATTTATAAATACAGAACATTGAAGACAGTTGCCAGTCTCCCCAGGAGTGGGTTTCCCAGCAAATACACCCTAAGGCCAGACAGTATAATGTACACAGAAATCACAAAGGACCAAAGAACTATCTAGGTATCTCCAGGCCTGTCCATGTCAAACTTTGTCACTCTATGATCAGAAAGAGACTGGTTTCAACAGAAGTTGTTCAATAAAACAGAGGTTTTTATCCTCCTTGTTCCCATTCAGAATTTTCCTGGGGGTGGGTGCCACATATCCTTACTCATGGACTCCTGCATGTTCTTCAGCATCCTGTTCCGGACCTCATCCAGCACATCCACCAGGAAAACCACCTCGCCCTGCCGAGTCTTCATTCCTTGGACCAAGCCGAAGGGCACATGACTGCAGCTATGGCAGAATATAAGAATATGAGCGCTCAGCACGTGCACGCACGCACACACACGGCTTACAGCCCTGGCAAATTCCCTCAGTTACTTTCCTTATAGCCATTTCTCCTGTTGCTGTTGCTACACATAACACTTGATTCAAACTGTTTAAAAATTCACTGAAACAAAGACATTTGGATTAAACCCCTTCCTACAAATGAAAGACTGAAATTTGTTATAATACTCATTTTAGCTAGTTAAAAAATGCTTAACTGTGACCCAAATGTTGTGACAATCATGATGGTACCGCATCTGGTACCACAAACTACATCACACCTAGCTTAGCAGTCAAGCAGGTTTCAGATTAAATTAAGTAACAGGGTTACATGGAAATATGCCCATCTTGATAAACTTTAAGAAAACTGATTGCAACTACTTACCGAAAGCACCGTCGTAAAACCCAACCTTTTTGTTTCATCTCCAATTTACCAATCCACAAATGAACCTCAGCATCATGACACCCAAAAGGAATCTGCACTACACCTGACCAACCAGGAACCTCTATAATAAATTTATCTTGTGATACAATAACCAATCCACTCCAACTGAAGTGCACGTATTTTTTCTCTCTCAGTATAAATGAAGAGCCAATGAGAGCTTTGTACCTTGGTTTCTATTTGTGGGAATTACCTCTGAGCCCACTGATATCCCATTGTAAGAAGGATCTGGAAAAGTTGCTGGAAGTGATCTGCTTGACTTTTATCTGTCTGCATTTAAAAAAAAAAAAAAACACAACACAGACACACAAACATGTTAGTAACCTTGTCTTTTTTTCCATCCCAGATCCCGACTGACTATTTTGCAGTCTTACCACATATATCATTTCATCAAATGCAAACTGCTTTTTTCGACTGATAGCTGCAGCAAGATCTCTGCAGAAGGGGACAGAGAGAGTGAGAGAGAAATAAGCTCATTTGTTTTTGGTTTGGCTTTTCCCCACATTCTATATATACACAGTTGTATGCAAAAGTTTGGGCACCCCTGGCCAAATTTCATGTTTGCTGTTATTCTACATAAAACAATATAAACACAACCTCAGCATCCAAAAAAAAAAAAACTGAAAAATGAAATGCTGAAGTTTATTTTAATGCACAATCACTATTTGGTTAATTTAACAGATTGAAAAAAGAAAATATAAAATGTAGCATTTGCAAAAGCTTGGGCACGCTTCTAAGTTGACCCACTAGTGTTATTTTGGTACTTTATCCTTTCTTTCATAAAAGACAAATGTGTGTTATACATTCTGTTAACACAGCACTTTTACCACTAATCTTGGCAATGTTAAACAATCAATTAAATTTCATAGCTTTGGCTATACTTTCGAGAGCAAATTGCACTTTTCCCCATTTATCAGGTAAACTGCCATAACTGCTACAATACCAGCTTTATGGTTTTTAATGCCAGGATATTGATGTAGCCAAGGTCAGGCCTTCTGAGAAATACAGTGTGGTGCAGAGCTATTTGCCTGGTGATGTAGAGTGACGTCCCATCACTGCGCAGGACCGTGCAGTAGTAGGACATGTCCTGGGCAGGAGATAGATCCACCACGCTGGTCCCCTTCCTACAAACACAGTAATCCCAGGTAACTGCATCTCTTCAGCACAGTATTTAACACCAAGTCAATCATCTCCAACAATATCCAGTCATTAATGTTGTGTAAAGTGTAATATTAAGATGTAAATTATTCTGTCTTTTAACTTACTGTAGTGCCCTTAACATTCCCTAAACAGTTTTTCCAGACTGTTTGATTATAATTACATCAGCACTACAATTATTGCTGTTAGGCGACACCCTAGTGTATCATTGATACGTGACTCATTTAAACTCAGAGCAAACTCAATACACAGTGTGTTTTCATGTTAACTTTTGTACAATCTGCTCAAAAACAGAGGTGTGTCCTGTTTGTTCTGTATATGTGAACCTCCCTAGAAAGATGTCCTCTGTGATCATGTAACAGAGGATCATTCACCTTGATATATGATCCAACTCTAACATCATAAAAACAAAGTAAACATTATGGATCTAGAACAAAAAGATCCTAAAACCATAGAAAATATTTATACCATATATAAAGATGGTTATAACTATATTTATAGTTGCTGCCGACGATACCTTTTTTAATTTTTTTCTTGAACTTTGAACTTGTTGCTGCAACATTTGTCCTAAAGCAGTCAAGTGAACGGTTATACTGTTTTATGTGACCAACCATTGTTAAACTTCTCAGGTAATTTTATTGCCAACCTGAAAGAAGTATATTTAATAAAGTTCATTTATTGTATTTTGCGAATTATAATTTGTTCTAGAGGATACATACCATAAAAAGTTCAAACAGCTGATAGAAAAATTAAAAAAAAAAAAAAAAAAAAAAAAAATAAAACAAAAAAAAAANGTGCCTCTACATCAATTTTCTCTGGGGAGTTAAAAAAAAAAAAAAAAAAAAAAAAAAACTTGCACCAGACTGGAAGTAACATGTAGTGGGTTATTTTACCAGGCAGAACCACAATGCACTGAATGGGCATGGCAGGCTACACATGCATTCATACTGACAACTGCTCCCTGTAGACTGATTAAAAATGGATCTTACAATGTACACGCAGATAGTTAAGTACGTTTATCATGTATTCATCATTTTTATGCAGATTTGTTTATGCAGATATTCATGTTGATTATACGAGTTACACTGGAGTGCAAGTCACAAGCCCACAAGACAAGGAAAAACTACAACTTACAGTCTGGAAAATATGATAATAATGGGTCACAGGTCACTTACTCTGTGGTTTTCAGCAGGCCTTGCACTTGAAGCTGCTGCACCAGGTCCAAAGTCTGGTTTTGATGGAAGGACTCCCCCGAGTACTCATCAAAGTGGACCCGCAAACGCTGACCAAAGAAGGAACGGCAGTGCAATACCAGTCAGAATCATGCACTTAATGTGTGTGCTGTATAGCAGCAAAGCAAAACTGGCATTATGGAATGGAACCCTATGATTTCCTTTATACCACATAGCTGTATTCAGGTTTTTAATGTGTCAGCATGTTCATCGTGAATATTCTTAGATAATGCTGTTACATACAGTACTTCCCACTACTGTCCCTTCCTGAGTCTCCACTACAGAGTGTTTAATTCATGTTTTCCTCCTCCTTCAGACAGGGCCAAAGCTCTACCAGAATACACACTTACACTGTAGACTCGCTTGTACTCCTCCACAGTAATCTCCCTAAAGAGTCGCCATAGTGACAGGGGCTCCTCTGCTCCTTGCTCCAAATCCCTGAAGAACTCCCTAGCAGCCTGGAGGATGCCTTCTTCCCTCTCCATCTCCCTGTTCACCTGGACGTATACCTGTGAGGGTTGAACATTTGAGAGGTGGCTAGACTCTGCAACACAGCGACATGTTTCTGCAAGAATCAAGGAAGAAAAACGCTACCAAAAAAAGTGCTGTGGGGCATAGTTATTTGCTACGGATTTTCAGCATTTTCATGTGCCGTTATTCCATATCAACACAAGTACAGCAGAAGCAAATAAATGGTCCATGTGGCAGCTCTATGGACCCCTCAGTTTCACAATGAAGAGTCACACCTTACATCAAAAAGATGCTGTAGGGGATTCTCTTTTAATTTCTGCTCTGAGCCAAAGCGTTGGAAGCCAGTTCCTAACAAACCTGGAAGCAAAGAAAAGAAGAGGTTTCAACTGGCTTATCTCATAAGTTTGTACACAGGACTCTGATCATAAGGACACGGTTAATTTCACATTATTATATTAGCCTTTACATATACTGCCACACCATTTTTCCAGAGTCCCAGATATTAGTGGTTTCTTAAATACTTCAAATTACATAAGGCTTTAACTGAATCTTTGATTGTAATTATAATTAAACAATTTCTTATTTTTAAATGTTTTGCTTGAATAGTATATAACATTCATCAACCAAAAGGTTACTCCAAAGCTCTCAAAAACATTTTAATGAGTTTAATCATTAAATCAGTTTCAAGTGGTTGTATTGTCAGTATTTTGACTATTTCTTCCACCAATTTCTTTTTGTATTAAGATGCAAAATTAGAATACAAAACCCAAAATACCTGCTTTCCTTGTATGGGGTAATTTTCTTTATGTGACATCAGTAATAATGAGTATTAAAGGTAGAATAACTTGTCGTCTCATTAAGTTATGATTAAGACAATCTTCCTGCAGTGTTTGGCAAACCCACTAGTTTCTGTTTTATGGCTGTTGTTTTAGGGTTGACATGTAAGTAGGACAGCTGATGTAAGTAAGTTCTCCATGCATTGCTAACCGAATTGGCAGAAACCTGCAACAAGATCAGCCACTACTTTCCAGTTCACAAAATGCTATCTGTTTACCCAAACTCACCAAACTGTAAGCCCCAGTCTCCAAGGTAGTTCATCCTTATGACATCATTCCCTAGCGCTTCTTTAATGTTGGCAATGAAATTACCTGAGAAGATTAACAATGGATAGTCACACAAAATGGTAACACCTTAAGGAAAAGATACATCAAGTATTGTTCCTTGTCTTTTTGCCACATTTCTCAGTGTGCCGTGTTCTTGTGAAAGAAAGTATTAAATAACTGAAGAGCAAAAAAAAAAAAAAAAAAAAGTTATTTTGAATTCTGAATTCTAGTAGTAGAAAATTCAACCAAAACATGGAAATCTTAATTCAGAAGTGTACCAGGTTTCATGTACTGTAGTTCCTAAGAAAAGTGAAAAGGTTTCTTTTTTTTTTTACAGTGGAATGTAAACTGTATCACTGAAAACTGTGAGTCTTACCAATTATAGTAGATCGCAGGTGTCCTGCATGGAACTTCTTGGCAATGTTTGGTGAACTATTACAAATAAAATGTATACATATATTTGTGAACGAAAACAGAGCAAAATAAGAGAATGCAAGCACCTGATTAAAAAAAAAAATTCTTATAGCAGTGCAACTGTAGCAGCCAGATTTAAATACTGCACTGTCTTCTTGAGCTGCAGTCATTATCAAGACACAAGGTAACTGACCTAAATTCTACCAGAGTTCTTCCTTTCTTGTGACCTCTGAAAAGTTCACTTCTCAGTCCAAATGAATCTTTTCCATTGGATGCCTCTTTTAAAATTTCCTAAAAATGTGTATATGTTTTAAAACACTTTCAACAGGATGTGCATACTGACAGGGCTAGGATGTTGATATTAATCCACAATCATAAAAAATTAAAAAAATATTCTGCTCACCTGTGCCAAAACAGATCTGTTTATTTTAAAATTTATCACTCCATGCCCAACTGTTACTTCCTCTATTACATTATCAGGTTTCAGCTACAGAGTGGAAGAAGATAAAAAGAATGCATAATGTCATCCTTACCTATGACTACTTATTGTATATTCTTAGTACATCATGCACTCTCCAAGTAGTCTAAACACACAATCTGTATGTTACATATATGTGAACCACACACAGCCAAACATATTTTGAAGGACATTTACTGAAAGACAGGTTCAGACTGTTTACAGCACCACACTACACAGCGGGTCTTACTTTAACATAGCAGACATTCATTACCTGTCTTGCCAGGCCCTCTGCCTGCATCTGAATGTCTTCAGCTGATGAGATGCATCCATTTTCTCTTAGGCGGCTCAATGACAGCCGGAAGTCTGAATACTGTCTGAAAAGGTATATACAAATACAACTATAAAACAGTAAGAGGATGCAGGTATCGGTAAAATGGAAAATGAAGGGCTGGGCGGCAAAGATTGGATTTCTGTTAAAGGATATATGTCCAAATACGTTATTAAACACACTTAACTGTTTCTTAGACACAGGGATGGCGAAGATACATGAAATAAAGGACTCTTCAGACTGTCTCAAGACCTTGGCGAGCTAAAAACAGACATCTATATTAGAATGCAGTATTCTTTCAAAACAAAGTTACTCGTTTTGTTTTTAAGTTAAAACTACTTAAAAATAACCTATCTAGCTTTCATTGTCAAACGTATTTTGAAGGACATTTATTTAAAGAAGGGTTCAGACTGTTCACAGAAACATAATACACAGGTCTTATTTTTACATGGCAGATATTCGTTAGCTGTCGTGACATTACATAATTACCTGCGATGCTATACTTCTTCTAAAAAAACAAGCCATGGGCCCGATTTAATGACAATAAAAAATGAAGAATCGCTATATTAAAAAATGCCTTTATATGACATCCACCGCCATGTGCAAACCTTTTCACGTGACCTCGACTTCCGTATAGTCAACCTTTGACCTTTATGTTGCGATGACTTCCCAATAGGAGCGTCTGTTTTAAGCGCAGCCCATGAAAATTAACCAATAAGAGTGTCAGTTTCTAGACGATTGCGTCACATGGGTTGCAAGAAACATGGTTGTATTTCGAAAATATTGCGCGAAATGTAACAGGAAAATATGATGTGCATTGATTTATTATATTAAGTACGGCTTTTATTAGACCAGCACACCCCTCACACCCCAATGGATACGTAATATCGTTTAGATTTGTATGCCTTAAACATTTTTAAAGCTTCCTTGTCCATTTGTCCCTCTAAAGTCTGAATTAAACCACTAGTTTGATCAGTGTAAACCGCCCCATTTTAAACATCACTGCTAACGTTTTTTAAAATAAATTACAGCAATATTTCAGTGACAACATAGTGTCATTACTGTAGCAGCAGGTGGCATTGTATTTAGAAGTACTGCCTTTCTATTTGAAGGTTTCCAGTTCAAAGCCCACTCTTTCTGTAGCCCCTTGGCTCAAGGTATTTTTCCTGAATTGGTACAGTAAGAATACTCTATCCAACAATGTAAGCTGAATTGGACAAAGGTTTCAGTGTAATAACAATGCATAATGTAACATAAGGAATCAGTATAATGTGCTACTTGTGTGAATTTATCAACAGTATTAACTAAGTGGCAACATTACAGTTCCTTTTTAAATGGCCACAATTCTGTAAGTGGTTATAATAAAGAGGGGAGAAATTCACTGACAGGTAAAGATGATTTGCTCACTTTGACCTCCTCCTGGAGACACTGCAACAGCTTGCATGCTGTTACTTTCATTCATTCATCCATCCATCCATCCATCCATCCATCATCAATGACTGCTGTATCCTGGATAGGGTCGCAGTGGACCAGAACCTATCACAGAATCAGTGGGAACTGGTCACTGGACAATCATTTACTGCATTTCTTTCAATCACTTTGTTATAAAAGTATAAAGAGCCTAATTTTGGTGTAATTGGTTCCGCTGCTTACTGGCTTATCCTCATTTCATGATTTTTCATTGTTTTCTGAATTTTCATGCACAATTCCTTTTCAGTATCGGTGACCCTTAATGATAGGCAATATACAAGGAGTGTAGTTCTCCTGCTGTTGTTAGTGATGATCTGTTGATCTCATTTGGTTGACTTTCCGACCCATGGAAATCACGTGACACATGCATGAAAATAAAAACATTGTTATAAATTGACATGAAGTTAAGAATTTTTATAATTGCAGCGTTTAAAGACATTTTAGAAAATCTTTAAGCACAGGGTGGCACAGTGGTGCAGTGCTGCTGCCTAACAGGCCCTGGGAACTATGACTTAGCTCAAATTCAGCTCAGTCTTTGTAGACTTAACTCGTTCTCCTTGTGTCGGTGTGGGTTTTCTCCCATAGTCTAAGGACATGCCTTTCAGTGTAACTCGTCACTCTAAACTGTCCATAGTGAGCCACCAGTGTCTCATCCTGGCTGTACTTTCATAGCCTAGTAATGACCCAGGAATGCCAGGGTAGGCTCTGGACTGCTGTGACCCTGACCAGATAAAGCAGTTACTGATAACAGATGGATGATCATCCATTGTACTGTGGTTTCCCTCTTTAACGACTGTATGTGTTTAAAACGACTCCCTCTTTTGTGTTTGGGTGTTACAGACCTTGTGGAGTTCCTGCACCAAACTGCAAAGTGTGCATCTCTCTAATTGTTTTTTTATTATCGTTTTGGTAACTGCTGTGTTTGTGATTGTAACGCTGCAGCACTTTCCCTTTAGCTGTGTGGTCTAGATACTTAAACCCATCTTACTTTGTGTGGGTAGTTGCTATTGCAATGAATATGGAAGAAAACTATTCAGCATCTTCTCCATGGAAACCAGAAAGACCTGTGAAGATGCTGTGTTAATTTGAGCACACTCTGTATCCTTGGCAACACTTTTTTTTGTTTTTGTATTTTCACAAAATACTGACACAACAGAGGTCTAGATAATGAAAAGGAGGACAGTGCTGTACTTGTCTGCCCCCGAAGAGGGCGCTGTGCTACCTGAATTGGTCATCATTTTGAAGCTGGAAGTTCACGCGTTGCTTGGGGGAAGTTGCAAATACTGGCAGTTCCCAAGCAGATGGCAAGATGATAGAGTCCTGCTGGTAAAGGCTCCATTTGGCATGCTGCAGCCCTGGCAGCGTGTTGCCTTTTACACTCAGATTGCCTTCGGCTTTGATTGGCAGCGCTTCACATGGCTCTGATGGGGGCTGTAATCTCCCCACATTCTATTAGGGAGAAGCTCAGGAGCTTGCTCAATTCCCAGACTTCTCATAGACTCTCTCATGTGGATGTGAATGTCCACTTAACAACAGAGTATCCTGTGCGCAAAAGTCAGCCCTCCTAACACACACACACACAGTTTGTCACCCCAGGTGTCCTTACAGTCATTGGAGGTATTTCATTGTCGTGCCACTTATGTGATGGGAGGCCTTGTTTAGGAGCAGAATGGGTTTTTGGCAGCAGGACAGAAAGACAGTAGGGGAGAGAGAGAGAGCACTGTGTTGCCCAGTCTGTCTCATTACTATTCTGTTTGGGGGGTTGTCTTTTTGAAATTAAGAAAAGGAAAAACTCCTACATACTATTCTACTCATAATGTGCAGGAGTACCTTCTTTTTCATATTTAATTGTACGTTTAGCTCATTCATAAATGAGAGTATGATCAGGTGTTTTCAGCTTAGTGTACAGAATAATAAGAGAATTCTTACAGACACCTTCATGTATCATGTAGCATGAAACTGACCTCTCAGAAAGGCACTGAATGTAGTTTTTCTCAAATCTGTTGCACCTGAGCAGACACTTTTGTGACAGAAAGTGTGATCCTTGTCTTACTGAACACCTACACATGAGTGACACCTGACACGAGACATTGAGGTTTCACTGATGACAGTGCAAGTCCAAAATTTCTTGTGAAAAACAAGAAGTTGCATATTAAATTTATTTCAATAGTGAACAAAATAAAAATGCAAAATGTATGGTGTATGACTTCTTAGGCCTTTAAAATCTTTAGGGAGCTATTAAAAATTACTAAAATGCACGTTGCAGTATAGCAGAATTTCACTGTTTCTCTGAAATGTCTGACAGCACAGTTCTACCATGACAGCGTTGATGTAAGCTTTTAGCTCCTTCCCAAGACAAGATGGCCCACAGTGTAAAATAAAACCTTTTTTCCATGGAAACTGCCCTCTCAGAAGAGTTGCCAGGAACTTGGCATAGGCAGGACTACAGCAAGAATGCAAATTAAAACGGGCACATCTGATCCGTCTTATTCCACCCTTTTAACTTCCCAAAACCAGTTTCATTTATCAGTCATCTGAACATTTTTTAATGAAGAGTGCTGCTGCTCATGTCTGACTACTGGTTGGATTCCACAGATTAGTGCAAGGAGATAGGTGACTCTTCCTTGTCACACAGGCAACTGCTTGGGCCTGGAGACCATCCAAATCTGATGTTCAAAAAAAAACACAGCTGTGCTGTGTGAAGTGTCAAAGTAGCTCTACAAGGACAGTAAACCCAGGAAAAGGAACATTACTTTTAAGGAACACTTTTGCTCATTTCCATTCTTAGTTATCATGAGTTTTCTTGGGAGGGGTTTAGTAAACTTGTTACATAAATATGAAAGTCACCCTGAAGTCCCACAGTGACAAGTAGAAGCCACTGTGTCTGTATGAGAGAGGGAGAGATTGCGAGAGAGAGAGAGAGGCAGATGTCTTCTTGTTTGGTACCGCCTGTGTTCTTGCTGTTCTAGAATATCCTGAGCCTGCACGGCTTCCCGGGTGTCCTGCTGGCCTTCCCTGCAGTTAATAAAAGCTCAGGGGATACTGGACTTATTACAGCATGTAGCTCCACCTTAGTAGGACAGCTGGGAACTACTAGGGTGTGTACACAGCAGAAAGACATTTTCCCTGTATAGAAATGCAGATGTCAGATTCCCTTCTATCCCAATGAATGCAGCAGAGCAGTGATCCTGCCATACGAGGTGCTTACCCTTGGTGTTTCAGCTGTATACATTTGGCAGAAAATTCTATAGTACCTATAATGCTCATCTTTTCATTTAGTAAAAATGCATATCCATGTATCTAGTTCTTCTTCCTTCTCAGTGTGAGAGATAAAAGATTGGGCACATGTAGAGCTCAAGCATGGGCATGTGTTACTGAGGTAAAAAAAGAAAGTATTTGTGCTTACAAAAGATTATATATTTTTTACATGAACATTGTACACAGAACATGACACATCCACATTGAAAGGGGAAACAAAGTAAGTGGTATCAATATCATCAGTCATGTTATGTTGTTCTATTTCCACTCTACATACTGAAACAATAAGTCTGTATGGCTATAATCCATTAAAAAGGCTGTAGCATGAGCCCTCTGGAAACAGGCCTTTCTCTTAAGTCCTCAACTTACAAACACAACTGGGAGCAGAAACTGATTAGTTACTCAATTTGTGCAAATCCAAAGTCACTGTTACCACTTATTCACAATCAGCAGTATGAGCAATAGACATCTCTGAATTTAGTTGCACTTTAGGGTGTTGAAAAAAAATCTCTAAGTTATATTTTTTAAAAATTTCTATACGTTTCATTATTTTTATTAGCAAACAATATAATCTTAAATCCCTGAAAAGCATTCTTCATCTTGTTATTGATCACTAGCACTCACAAAAAGACAAGGAGTAAATGCAGTGGAAGGGACTTGAAATAAGGTTGTACCACACTTGTTCCGAAACATTTTACCACCAACTAACACAGTTCCCCTTCACTCTGCAACACTGACATTGGCAAGACTGTTGAGAAGAAAACAGATTAAAATAATCAGCAAAATCTGTTCAAGAATCCATAACAAACATTCATAAGATGAGGAGCCAGTGTATAAGAAACTGACAGCCAGCTTCCAAGGAAACAGAAGCAAAAGAGGTGGATAAAAACAGAAAATTGTATTTTGTTTTTTAAAGCTGGAAAACACCAGTCCATTTGGAACTTTATGTAAACATTTTATTGATTTTTCTTCCCCCAACCAAAGTCCATTACACAATGTGGGCAGTTACATACTGTAAATAAAAACAGGTCATGAAAATAAATAAATCTATGTATATTATATGAAACAACCAAGTCTTCAACCCATGTATGAATTTAATAGAATAGACCTGTCTGAGGCATATTTAACCCCACTGTTAAGTGACCAGACCAGAATACCCCCCAACACAATACACTGACCTGCAAAAATTAAAATGATGTTCTACACTGTTCTACAATACACAAGGAAAAACCTCTGGTGGTCAGGAACACCAGATGCCTTTATAAAAGGAGTGAGAAAGAAGCCTAGTACATGTACAGCTAATGAAACACTGGAGGCCACTGCTAGAGTAATACGTAGCAGAGGTCCACCTTCACAGCAGGAAACACTCCAAGCGCCAATTGGTGAAGAGGAAAGTGGTTGCTACCGACAACGCCTTAAAATGGCTTGTGCCCACAGGAGAAGTATGGCACAGCTACAAGTCTGACTTGGGATCAGCTGAGTCTCTGGAGATGCCTTTTGCAGGGAGTCTGCTCAACGGCTTGCAGCAACTGAAGGGGGAAATGGGCATCCCTGCAGACACCACGCCTCACTCAGGAAACATCTGGTGAGAAACACAGCAAAAAAGGGGCCGGGTGAACAAAAGACCACCATAAACACACTGCTTAAATGGGGAAGCAAGAAAAAGAAGAAAATCCAGCAGTTACAAGCATGCTTATTGTTGCCAGTTTCTACCTCAGGCAATGCCTTCTCCTGATGAGAAGACAACGCAATTCAAGAGTTCTGACATCACATGCATTTTTTCACGATGGGAGTTGGTACTCACAACTAGCAGGTTGCTCCCCAAACCTCCGCATTAGCTGATCGTGAGTGAACTTCACAAATGCATCGTATTGTTCTAAGGGAAGGAATCGGATTAGTATAATCAAACCCAATCATCTCCAAAAAGTAAATATATCTTTGTGACAACTTACCTGCTAGTTTTGTAGTCAATATCTCATCATATTCCTCTCGAACTTTCTCTTCACGCTCGTTTAGCAGACGTTCACAGATCATACCAACTTGTCTTAAGGTGAATAAAGGCTGTTCTTTTCTTAATGGAGAACATGATCCAGATGATGCACCTAGAAAGTAAAATTGTTTTGGTTTTATGTTACAGAAGTCTTTAAAGAGTCTTCAAAAGTTGCTCTTGATGAAATGTTATAAAAGTATGGGAACCAAAACAAACACTTGACAATTCACTTGCAGTTGCAGCAAGAGCCAATTATGAGTACGGAATGTACAGCTGTACCACAGTAATACCTGGGAGGGAAGACCCAGTCAGGATGGATGCCTGGGATTCCAGTAAGTAGCAACTGTCTGTCGGCTGAAAACTGCTCTCCAGATGCCGTCTCTTTTGCATGCGCTTGTACTCCTGCTTGATATTCAGCAGGATTTGTTCTGGCCAAAAGGAAAGACAGTGACACAAACTGTAAATACTGCAGCTCACATAAATCTGGCATTGTGAGATAGGTGTTCCTTGGACTTGGCTTAGCCACTATTTTTGAATATCCCACAGTTTGAAAAGCAACATCATGACTTAACCTCATCTGGTCTTAAAAAGATTTGCTGACAATATTGCACAAATACTATCATTAAGAATACATGGCCACTGAATATAAAAGGGTACAACACCCAATCACAATTTTTATGGAAGACCTTAAATGTTACACATTTACACATCAAACATTAAAAACTTAACAGTAAATCTCCACATTACCAAATAGAAATGGGATCATCTGACCACTAAAGTTGAAAATTTAAAAAGAAATTCAAAGGAGAAATCTAGTTTTGATGTTTTTAATTGGTTATGAAGCGCAGACACACTGACAGTGATACAGACATAAACTGAGACCATTTCACAGAATGTGTTCAATGTGCTATCCATTTTGAGCAAAGCACAGTCGTAGACTTTGTTCCTAGTCAGTTTGAACACACTGATTCACCCTGTAGAACAAGTTCAAAAACTGACAGATACAAAAAACAGGTGACGTGCACTGGACAGAGGACCTTTTTGGAGACATCATGAGATGTGAGGAATGATGATGATGAGCACACCTCCCCCAGCACCCAGAATTCAAGTTAAACAAATGAGAAATGACTCCAACATACTATGGTCCCCTGAAACATCAGAGACAGATTGTGTCTGCAATGGAACAGAACTGCATTAAAAGGATGTGAACATGGTGCAGTGGCTGCTGTGGTGGTTACAGTTGCTGCTTTGCACTCCAGAGACCCAGGTTTGAATCCCTGCTTTAACCTCCTGCAGTAGCACCTTTGAGCAATCTACTTACCCTGACTTGCTCCTTTAAAAGCAGGTAGGGAGATATACTAATGGCTAACTGGCTTTCTATGATACCCAAGAAGTTTCTCCAGTGCCTTGGATAAGTTTTCATCACAGGATTTACACTGTAATCTTCTACTACGTGGCAAATAAATCGCAATCTGTGACCAACCAATGATTGTCTGAAGGCATGAAATTTGACACAAAAGTACACATGACCCATCATTGTGAGAAAGGCACACATGATCTGTCACCAACAAAAACAGCACATGTAGTCATTGGGAGGAAGTCTGGCCAAAAGCCACAGATCAAAATGTAAGAGCTGAAATAGGGTGGCTCCAAAACTGTTCTAAAGAATTTTAATGTCAACTAATGCAGGTCAGCTTCACCCCAGAACACCAAAAATTGTAGAAAACTTAAGTGCAGAAAATAAACATAAAAAAATCTGAATTCGAGAATCTCTAACATGAACATTTGTAACAAGGAGGAGCCAGTGCACAATAAAAATCGACAGACTGTCAGTTTCCAAGGAAACTGAAACAAACAGAAGTAGAAGAGGTGGATAAAAACAGATTATATTAATTCATTTAGTTATTTAAAGATGGAAGTTAAAAGCTCAACTTTATGTAAACATTTTGTTGGCTTTACTTCTCCCAACCAAAGTCCATTACACAATATGGGCAGTTAAACACTGTAAATAAAAACAAGCCATGAAAATAAACCCATGCACTGTACATCATATCACACAACCAAGTGTTCAAACCATGCATGAATTTAATGCACTGAACCTGTCTGAGGCACATTTAACCCCACTCGTGTGACCAGAGCAGAATTTTTCCAGCACAATCCACTGACCTGCAAAACTTAAAACGACATTCTACATAGCACCAGAAAAACAGTCTGGCAGTCAGGAATACCACATGCCTTTATAAACAATCTCCTGCTACATGGCACATAAATCCTGATCTGTGACCATCCAGTGACCCATACCTCTGAGGGTATGTAATATGACACAAAAGCACACATGCTCTCTCACCATGAAAAACAGCACATGTGATCATCAGGAGAAAGTCTCACCAAAAGCCACAGATCACAGTAGTAGAGAAACTTGGGGGCAAAACAGGAAACTACGCTACATTTAAAAAATGACCACAAAAAAGCACTTCAGCTGTTCTAGTGTGAGAAGTCGTTAAAGAGATGGTTCAAAATGACCTCGACACACTCAGTCTGTTAAAGGGCACGTGAAGAGCAGTAGTCTGGAGATAAGCACCGATCTAGACTGTGTGTGTGTGAGTGTGTGACACAAACACATGGAGAACATCTCAGTCGAAGCACACATGTTGAGTCATCGCTTTTCGACAGATAGATCAGGAAAGATCAGGATAATCTCATCCAGCTCCTCTGCACAGGCACGTTTATTTTTTTCTACACAAACACACGTGGGCCATACCGGACACGGACACACACGCACACGTTGTGTTTTGTACCTCCTCCGTAGCCATGTTGGACGTTCCAACCCCACGAATCATCCATTACACACCACACAGAGACCACCTTTCAGAGCCACTTTAACACAACTTCCTAAAGGATTCACAAGGTTTAACCGGTTTATTCTGCTCTACGTTGAGGAACGAGGCCATTTTCCTTCCTCTTCCGAACGTTAGTAATTGTAAGTTATTAATGTCACCTCATTTTATTTGAATTCGGCAGACTGTGGCACTGACCTGTGGAGAGTCTGGACGACACCTGTCCGAAGGGCGACGGTTCCATCCTCAGGTACTTCCGCGGGGACGCGCCCGGGGACAGGGGCGCGCATCGTCTCCGCTTCGGCGATGCAGGGCTCAGAGGGTCGAATTCCAGAGTCCTTTTTAATGTGGCTCCACACGCCATGACTTGAACCTTAACCAACTGTTTATGTACAAAAACTGAAAACTCCGAATAAAAACGCCGGGATCTTCTGGTTGCTTCCTCTTGATTCAACAACAAATCAACTTCGCAGCAGTTAGCTTTTTATTCACCTTGTGAAATCTCTTTGTTAGTCGATTTTTACATAAGACTCAAGGGGTCTTTCCTTTTCCAACAGAGACTTCACAACACGAAGACGGATTCTTCCCAGAAATGAAAATCACTGTCGTCAACACGCAGTATTTCCTTTTACATATCCAATATGGCGCCCATGGTGACATCAAACTCAAACCAGGAACTATTAAGCATGCGCAGGAGTTAGTGCTCGCGGGCTTTGTAGTTGTTTTAAAAGTTAAATGAATTTGTAACACCGGAGTGCTAGGTATAGTTCACTACATTTCCCTAAACCACACGGGTTCTCCTTTTTCGAGCTACGCTTTTCCGGTTTATTGATCGAAACAATCTTATTGGCTAAGTTTGAGTGACTGGAATTTATTTGAATAACGCGAGGCGATTTAGTTAGTAATTAATTTCAAAAAGGAAAGAAATTCCTTTCATAAAGGAAATCTTTCATACGCATGTAATTATAGTTTATGTGATTGTTCTGAAAGCTGTGTTCTACTTTTCATAGAACGTTTCGAGGAAATACTTTGGTTATTGTTTTTAATGTGTACTCATGTCGTTATGACAATTTCAGGTAAATCTTACTTCTATCGCTTGTGGAAAAAGTATCAGCATTTGTTTGTAGAGAGATTATTTTAAAAGTCGGACAAATCACCCCATAATATTAGTACACTATACAGTACTCGTATCGACTTTCTTTGATTAAAAAATAAATATTTTTGTACTATGAAGGGGGGCAACGTTGCACAGTAGTAACTCTATACATTGATTTTTTTTTTAATTTGGAAGATGCCATTTTCATCGTTTCATGTTTCTATTATAGACGTTACTTTGAAATAGAAGGTTAATAGGATCGGTATAGTCTAAACATTTTGGGTCAAAATATAATGCAGCGGTTGTATTATTACTACAACTGCTGTGGTACAAGTCAAACAATGGACCATAAAAGGAGGCGTATTTAAAAAAAATCAGAAAAAAGGTCAGTGTAAACTGATCGCAGTATCATTTTAAACATTTCAAAAGTGCTTTAGTAGCATTAATACCTAATGCCTTAGTGTACTTTTGGAAAGGTTGTAATATTTTAGTTTTTTACTGTACAGTGTTGTAAATCACTCAACAAGAATGTACAAAATAAATTAAACAAATTATAAGATGGCAATAAAATAGAATTTCAATAAGCAAGATGGATCTACAACATTTGTAGAATATAAAATGTAGTCAAATAAACGTATTGTACAAAAGATCAATATATCCTGATATATTTAAAAATCAAGTAAAATATATGATGATATCGGATTTCTTTCTTTTCATCCTGATTAATTTGTTTGCTGTTTTTTTGCAGCAAGGTGTAAATTGGTAAAAGGTTCAGTATAAGAATTTTGCTTCACAACCAGTATTTGTTTTTCCAGAAATGGGAATATTGTGACGCATGAAGAATAATGAAGTGCGCCACTAGAGGGCGGTGTGTCACCAGTAAATCACTGTCCTCCTGTATTTGCAGAGGATGTAATTTCACTCCTGATTCGGGCCACAGGGGGCATTTGTGAAAAGCAGAGACAGCTGTGTGTCTCGTACAAATCAGCAGATAAAAGTGAAGGATGAGGATATGTCCGTGTCAATAGTACATTTTTTGTACAGAGCAAAAGTGCACGCTGACAACTCATTTTTCATTTCTCCCCCTAGGCACCAAACTCTGCACTGCTGGGATGGCATGAAGTTACAGCTGTTCACTTTCAATGGTCTCACACGCCACAGCTCCTTTCTAGTGACTTGAGCAATCAACACAGCTTCCACGTTCACCATTTGTGACTTTATTTGATGGCTTAATAACAGATTACATTGCAGTGTCCAGTGGCTTGGGACAGATCTATTTTTTACACTATTTTGTTTTGAGACAAAATCTTCACATGCAACCTTGGTACAGAAGCCACTTGGCAATTCTGAGCTGATTTTCCAGCCCTAAACAATGCCAGAACAGGGAATGACGTAAACTGGAAAAGTTTTAAAAACAGTTTCACGCTGAGCTAAATGGCTACAGGTAAGAGTGCAAACCAAGCTAACTGCAAGCTGTCCTATAATATTAATCTGTATCAAGATGTATCACAACACCTTTCAGTCAAGGTTTAGCAAAATCTGCTCAAAATTCTTAACACTGTTTATGCAAATTTTCAGTACAGCTCACAAAAAAAAGCAAATTGACCAACTAATGCACTGGTCTGTTTATTTTGGTCTATTTATGAGTTCAACTCCTGATGCAGTCCTGAAAATTCACCTCTAGTAAGTTTGTTTTTTTTTTCTAGACAGCAAAATGAACCCTAATAATATTTAAACAATAATAGTAAGCAACAAGCATTTACATCTATAATAATCATTAACAATAAACATAAAGTTAAAAAACATCAGTCACAGTTGTTCAGATGTAAGAAATAGTCACTGACAAAAAGGAATTCTTTCCAAAATTTCCACACAGGGGGTTTATGAATTACAATAGTGTGGCCAGCACACCACCAGAGAATGTGATTACCACATTTAAAACAGAACTGTGTACCGGCTCATCTGTGTCACAGACCGGGGAGTTTTAAGTTGCTATTGAGAATTACATTATGTACAGTACTGTACACCCATTTTCTACTACAGTATATTATATATATAGTATTTTACAACACTGAAGTGTGCTCACAGTAGAAGGCAATGAAAACCCCAGAGTTTTGCAATGGCAGCTGAAGTTGCTCAGACAGACCTTGAAACAGCAAGAAAAGCTCACACACAGGGGTGACATGACAGTTTCAGTGGGTCACATTTCTATAAATACACAGCATGAATACAATATACACAACAAAAATATATATACATGTTTTCTTACAATTTGTTTTTCTTCAGGGGATACAGTTTAAAGACTGATTAGTCTTGGTTCCTTTTATATAAGGGTTTTTCAGTTTTATATTATTTGCATCTTGTTAAATACTTTTTGAAGATGACAGCCCCTGTTAGGTGACAGAAACACTTTGGATTGCCATATTTATTTCTTTTTTGAAATAGATTAAGATGCTTTAAAAGTACCAACTGTAATAAATAAGTTTCTCCTGTTATGTGGAGAGTTTTTGCCCTCACAACAGGAGCGCACAAATTATTGACAGTCTGGACCTTCATGAACCCTGTCTGTTATGGCAAAAAGAAACACTTTGAACTGTGCATAGAACTCAGCTCACCCACCCTACTGAAGGCATCGCATCCCCATC
Source organism: Arapaima gigas (assembly GCA_900497675.1). Classification (NCBI taxonomy): domain Eukaryota; kingdom Metazoa; phylum Chordata; class Actinopteri; order Osteoglossiformes; family Osteoglossidae; genus Arapaima; species Arapaima gigas. The sequence goes on from UFQX01000251.1 coordinate 181,309, forward strand.
ACTCTGACATGTAAATCTCACACACACACACACACACACCCACCCATCAACCATTTCACTGCACTAAGAATATAGGAAAATATTTCACCCAGGACACAGACCTGTCTGGAGGTACACAGTGCCTATCCAGGGAGCCTCATGAAACACTGGTTATATCTACTTAGCATGTGCTTTGTACATCAGACCAGATCCTTGCCCTGGCTCTATATGTTGAATACATTACTTTTAAGCTTAGATCTTAGGGATATTCTGTGATAGCAAGCACAGCATCAGCGATCATTTTCTGCAGGACTCCCTTCCCCCTACAACATACATACTGTACTGGTCTGCAAGCACATACTCCATTTACTCCTCACACATAGGTCTAAATGTTGCAATCCTATTAAAATCGCAAACATATTTCTATTTACTGAAAGCCTTCAATGATGTAGTCATTCTTTAGTCACCAAATGCACCAGATTTCAGTGAAAAAATGCTCAGCCTACTAGTGTGATAGTAGACCGATTCAGTGACTGTCTAAAAAAAAAAAAAAAAAAAAAAACCAACAACTATCTGTGCTTCAGCTGTGTGAGGACAAATATTCATACACACCAAAGTCTACAATAATGCGTTGTCATTTTTATCTAAGGACACACTAAGCCAGGGATTTAGCTAATTATTTAATTTCTAGCAGATGCCCTTTTCAAGGGCAATTTACATACTTTACAAGCAATACATTTACACAGCTGGAAACCGCCAGAATCTTTGTAGGTTAAGTACCTCAATCAGGATGATGTCAGTAGATTTGAAAGTATAACTACTTGGTCCCAGATTCATTTCTCTACCTACTACACCACACTACTGTACATTGACAAATAACTGATTTTTTCCTTTCAGCTCACGTAGCTGCCAGGAGCATGTGCACACTAACATGTTACGTTTCGGTATTAACATATTTCTTGTTAAAAGGTCAATAGCCCCTTGTCCCATAAGTATGGTTGTCATTTCAAGAACCTGATTTCAGTAAAAAAAAAAAAAAAAAAAAAAAAAAAAAAAAA
>UFQX01000251.1:182403-195453 GCA_900497675.1 Arapaima gigas
TTTCAGAAAAAAAAAAAAAAAAAAAAAAAAAAAAATAGAGCAACCAAAATTGAATTTGAACACCTTTTCACAACACTGTGCCATGACATCAAATGATGGAAATAACGATGAAATAAAACACACTCTCACACATTACATTACTGAGGCTAGAAATAACCTTATCTGTCTTTCTCTGTCACTCCATAGTTAGGTTTGATGAGTTTGGCACTTGGGCAAAGCACAAAGACACCACACTGGCTCGAGCAAAATACACATCAAGACTAATGGCGTGTCCTTATTTCATTTAACTTACTAATGTGACTTTCTACTTTTGTGACATTTTGTCATCTGGATTCAGAGTCTGCTTGTCGAATTGTTTTCTTCTTTTCAGCGACATAGTAAAGTTTAGTGGTGGGTGCCGAGTTGTGACAAGCCATGGGTTCGGTTGCCAGCAAAGGCCATCAGACAGCTTCAGCAGACGTCTCTGTGGAGACGGACATGGTGACTTTGGCTATTTTCACAGTGGTCTTCACACAGCTCTCTGCTGCTCGGTTGGCTGCAATGCCAACATTCCTGTTCTGGCAGTCAGACTCAAAGCTGTTGTCCAGGGGCTGGGCACTGCTCCGGCAAATCTGGCAGGCACTGAGGAAGGCCTGCCGCAGGTCCCTGCTCCTCAGGGCATAGATGATGGGGTTGACAGTGGAGTTGAGAAGGCAGAGCATACTGCAGAAGGCAAAAATTGTCTTTGTGGAGTTGTCCATCCTCCAGAAGAGGTCGTAGACCATGATGGCCAGCACAGGGCCCCAGCAAATGATCAGCACCACCAGAATGAGCACTAGTGTCTTGGCCAGTCGGATGTCCATGCGGGCCTGGTCTGGACGTGTGGCCTGAACCTTGGTGCCCTCAGGTGAGCAAATGACCATGCTCTTCTGCGAACTGCGACTCATACGCACTGCATGGTGGTGGGCCTTCCACAGGATGTACATGTATGCGTAGATAATGAAGAGCAGCAGCACACTCGTCACCCCTATCCAGAACATCAGGTAGTTCTCATCGATGAGTGGGAAGATGTCCGAACACACAGACTGGAGGCGCTTGCAGTTCCAGCCTAGCAGTGGGAGCACAGCAATGATGATGGAGATGGCCCACATCATAGAGAAGGCGATGACGGCCTTGGTTCGAGTGACGATTCGCCTGTATGCCAGCGGCCGGTGAATGGAGATGTAGCGGTCAATAGCCGTGAGGAAGAGGCTCCCCACTGATGCGGTGAATGATGCAGTGACGCCACCAAGCTTAAAAAGGAAAACATTGGGGCTGTCCTTGCGGTGAAGCACATGGAAGTCCAGGAAGCTGTAGACAAAAATCACACTGCCCAGCAGGTCCGCCACGGCCAGGCTGCCGATGAAGTGGTACGAGGGCCGACAGCGCAGTGTGCGTGATTGTAGGATCACGCAAAGCACCACCAGGTTCTCCAACACAGTGAAAGTGCCCAGGGTGAGCGCCATGACGGCCACTGCCAGCTGCTGGCCAGGTGTCAGAATCATGAAGCACTCCATGTCCATGAAGTTCTCTCCACACTGGATGGAGCCTCCCTCATCTCCAAAGCTGCTCCTGTTGCTGAGCAGATCGGTCACGTTGGTTGGATAGAAGGGGAGGCCCCTGAAAATGAGCTCCTCGCCCTCAGGAACTTTGCCTGGAAAGGAGTTGCCCCGGAATGCAGAGTGGGGCTTCTGCAAAGGGTAGCGGCCCTTGGTGAAGTCGATGTCGATGGTGGGGTCATCATAACTGGCATCATTGGAGCCGAGGTACTGCAGTCCTGAAGTTATGGTACGGAATGTGGTGTCTGCTACCCCATCCAGTACAGACTTCATGGCTACCTCCTCTACAGGACAAATGATATCGTCTCAGATGCGTCCAGCAGAATCTGGAAAGAAAAGGTGATGTTGGGAATACTGAAACGGAAACAATTTACTACTTTAACAATCATGAAAAATGTATACCACGTGTAAAGGCATTTAAATTTTAAAGGCCTGGTGAGGCATACACACACGCATATATTCTTGTATATACTAAGCTTATATTCTAACTTATGTACCTTTTGAAATCATTCAGACCGTCAAAAAAAACAGTAAATCAAATTGTACCATTGTCATGTGAAAAAGTTCAAAAGTGAAATGTGCGCAGTATTTCATCTCAGTATGTAACTCAGGTTTCTTATTGCAACCGCATTATATAATGGTTTGCAGTACTGCGGAGGAACACTGTGATCCCCGCTTCTGCTGGCGCTCAGAAGCCCGTTTCCCTGCGAACCAGCTGTCCGCTACATCACTGCCATTAATTATTCACCAACATACAAAATACACCACCGACAGGATCATCTGAAATAAAAAAAGCCTTTTGACAAACGATGGCCATATTATTTAAATACATATCTTTAACCTCTTATTCGAGAATGTATTAAACACTGGTAAATACATTTTGTCTTTAAATGAAATACTCCAGTGGGTTTCTGCTGCTCACAAAGAGGGTGTTTTTTTTATTTCATTATTTCTCAATTGTGCGGTTCCTTGCGAGTTGCGCAAAGTCAGGAACCGCAAGGGGGCGCTGTCGCGTTGAGCGACCGAAGGGAGCACGACCGCACTGCTGAAACCACCGCTGAAGCGCACCCGGAGTGAGCGTGTGTTAAACTAATACTACATAGTTAACATTTTAAAAAATACTATTTACATCCTAATAAATTTTATGCAATAACTACGATTTGTGTTCTACAATATGATTTAGTGCCTTATATTTGAAATGCGGAGTATTAAATACGAACGGAAACCACGAATTCAGTAAAATGTTGTACATCCTTTCATGGTGGAGAACGGAGTTACAATATGTAAAATATTGGTTACAGGACAAGTGCGATGTAGAAGAGGAACAAGATAAAAGGAGATGAGCAAACAAGGTGAACGGGGTAAAAATCTGACCGATCCTGAAAGTGGTCGAAAAATCTGTAACGAGCGAGTAAATACAAAAAAAAAAGATTTCTAAATATCATTTCTATACTTGATACACAAACAATATAGAAAAAAATTATAAAATTTTAAATATAAGTAACCTTAATAACCGGAGTGTGTTATTTAACAGAACGTGGATAAAAAGTTGTTTTTACCTTCACATAATTCGCGCAGGTGTAGCGTCCTTGCTCATCAATCCGGCCCGCGCGCGCCACACTGGTTCACGTCACAGCGTCCTGCGCAGCTCGTGCACTGGGCGGGTCGGTCCCGCGCGTAGCTCTCCCTCCGCTCCGTTCTGCGTCTCTCCGCCTCTCCGCACATTTTTAAGGAGCGCCGCTTTAGTAGCGTGAGTCACGTGTCGCGAAGGGTACCCGACAGATTTGTGTGGCGCGAGCGAAAATGGAGCTCGCGGCCCGGGGTCCTGGGGGGGGGGATTCAGGGCATCAGATGGTGCGCAACAAAGGCGAAGCGCTGAAGTCGTGAAACAGTCATACAGTTCATCGATCAATTTATTAATTAGAGAATTAATTATTAATTAACTAGATCCCTAATGACGAACGAAACACAAACATCCCCAGTATTACGACGGCCTTTTTTTAACCTTGTTTCGCTATAAGACGATGTTGGTCCATATTACAATTAGAAAGCATGGAGATCCATACAAATATAATAAAACTTAGAATTAATGTTTCAGCACAGCTGTTCTGCTTAAACATTACTCACCCCCCGAATTTCCGTCAAAATAAAATCCACATCAGTCTTCAAAGTGCAGGGACCTCCTAATTGTCTATGCATGATTATGATAAAACCCTGTACTATTTATATTCATTATTTATGTGATTTGTTTGTTAGTCAGACACTGAGAACAGATTACAAAATTTACAAAGCGTCACTCAGTGTGTTTACATCTGTGTCTGCTTTAGGCCCAGCTTGACTTTTTCATCTTAGCGATTTCAAACAAGACATCCACGCTGCTCTTAGAAAGCAACCCAGCCCTTGCACTGTGTCTTTTTCTGTGGACCCTAGTTGCCGTGACGCCGGTGCTGCTCACCATGGGACAGTTGCTTTAAGGTCACGCGGTAACTGAACCAAACTTTAACCCAGTTTACCTCACACAGCATGATCCAGAGATCCTGATTCTCCAAACATCTAGAGAATATCTGGGAATTTTGGAAAGGACCAGAGGGGCCATCAGAGTTCATTTTCAGCCTTTTTTTAAAACTATGTTGCATTATTGTGTGTGAGCTGTGTAAAAGGAAACTTATACAAAAGGAAATGACCCAGAATCACTGCTGGGCCAACTAGCAATGTGATCATGTACAGTACATGTGTGTTTGCATCAACCAGAAACTGCCCTAATCCTCTGGACGCATGTTTGATCGACGAGAATAATATCACCCTCTCTGGGAAAATGCCACCTCACTGCTTTGATGTTTGCATTTTAGGAAAAGTGACTGGCATGGGCTCTGCAGGTTAATGATAGGAACTAACTACATATACAGGTATGTTGCATTGGGGGGGGGGGGTGTATGGAGCAAGGGGATGCAGTGGGAATGTATGATTCGTCTATTTCCTGCACAGAAGACACACTTGGTAATGTGTTACTGGGTTTCATCAGAAGTCAGCAGGGGTTGTGGTTGTTAATGTCACAGACGTTATTGTCACCCTCACAATCCAGGGTGTCTCAGCATCCTCCCAAATCACCTGTGACATGCATATAGCAGGAGTCAAGTACTGATGGAGAGTTTGTCACTTTGGTGAAGAGTGCCTTGGCAACACCCTAAATTCCCCCCCATCAGGAGTACCCTCACATTTGGCTTTTGGAGGAGCTGTCTGAGCACGACACACAACGCTGTTCATTTCACCCCAGACTGGCTACATGGTGCACTGTTCATTACCTTGTCCTGTTGGACACAATCGGAGGTGGGGGCATCACACCACACAATTGATTATTCCCACGACAGAGATGAGAAATTACAGCGAGCGCACATGTTGCCTATTAGAAACAAGACATCGCGTTCGCTGACACTGTTCATCGCTGCTGTTCGCAGTGTTAAAAGCCCAAGGACTGAGATGGAAGTGGGAAGTCAGAAGTCTGAGCTCACTGCCGTGACTTTCAGGTAGGAACAAGTAGAACACGGCCATACAAGTGTGCTAATAAAGTTTTAAATGGAAGATGTGATATGAAAACATGACTGGGCAATCCTTAGTTATAGGGGTTCATGCATAATAACCCGTTGGGCCTGTGCTGATCCAAAATACATTGCCCGCGCCAGTCATTAACCTGAAAAAGAAATGGTGGGACTGACAAACCTTACCCATTTCTTCACATTCTCCAAGGGTCAGTTTCGTCCGATGCAAAAGCCATCTGTCCCCTTCTTGTCTTTTTCTCAGAATGTCTCTTGTTCATAAGACACTCAGCTTCAAGTTTAACAGCTTGACAGTCTAACTTACTGGCATAAGCTACTCTTAACACAGTGAGGTATTGGATACAGCGGTCTTCTGTCAAGACGAGGGAAAGCTTTATCTACAGCGTTCAGACGTGTGCAACAGCTGTAAGCCCATCAATCCAAAGGCATAGGAAGGTAGGCAGTGAATGGAAGAATTAAGTTGGGGGAACCAACGGCCAAACAGCATGTTCCCATTTCTAGATGTGGAGTGGCTATTGAGTGTCATGTTTAAATCAGCCCTCGCCTGAGGCATGAGCTGTTTATGGTAAGAACTAAACAAGGTTCAAACGCTCGCCCTAAATATATAGTGGAGAAAAAATTGGTTTGTTTTCTACAGAACGATGACAAGATCATATAAAACAACAATGATAGCAATTTCCATGATTCCATAAGATAGGTAATATTAAACAAAAACAATGAAAGAGTAAACAAAGTTTGCTTTGGCTTCATTTTTGTAAACGGTCAGCACTCGGAAAAGCAAATGTGCGGGAAAAAACACTAATTGTACTTCAAAACATATACATTGCTTTGGTGCTGTGCAGTGGTCATTTATTTCACTAGTAGGGTTACAAAGACCAGACTCATTCACTCGGCTCATCATACTTTCAGTTGTGATGAAAATAAAAAAACATGTTAATATAAAGCCTGTTGTTTGATGAAAGCACCTTGCAGTGAATGTCTGTCCCTGATAAAATGGCTTATTAACATTAATGGAAAATATATATATATATATATATAAATTTTAGCCATTATATTACTGATACGTATATCAGGGATAGTAGAAAACTACCTGAGCACATATTAATGTCTTGTTACATCACAGTTAATGTGAAGTTTTCACAATGCAGGAAGCATACAACACAGAGATAGGAAAGCAGGGCAATGAAGATCTTTGACCTGATACTAGTTTCTTACCAAATCGAAAGGAAGGCAAATTGAAGAGTCGACTAGATTCTCTATTTTTGAGCATCCAACTAGGCCAGCGCTGTGACAGGCGGTGACGCAAATACTGTACTCTGCCATCTGGGCATCACCAGCAGTACATCGTATCCTGGTGCATCTCCGCACCTCCTCGTCTCATTAATACGCAACACAAATGTCCAAGTTTGACCAGCATCTCGAGACGGGTGACTCAGCTGTAACCATTAGGGCACTGACATTACGGAGAACAGACAATGGCGGAGCAGATGCATCACGAGGATCAGCCGTCAAGAGAACCTCCATGTGTGGCATTCCAGAAATGCAGGCCAATGAACTTCACCTCTTCCCCGCTTCACTAAGGGTGAAAGGAGCTGGTTGGGGTTTGAGGGGGCTGGGTGGTTTCTGCCTACTCTTCAGTCTTCCCTTCGGCCAAAGCTGACCTTTCGGCATTTAGTAAAAGCACATCTCTGCAAGGTTTTGGCTTTACATACGTATTCTCTGTACTTGCATCCTCATACTATCCTTGGCCCAGCATCAACCCCAGAGATAATGCATGAAAGTAGTAAGAACAAGAGAAACACATCACACCATCCTCCAGAATAATTAATACATTTCCCCTGATGGCATGTAATCATGTCATCACCACCCGCAAGTAGACTTCACTCACTGCACCCTGAATTTCCAATCTCCCCCTAATTGATAATAAGTGGCTTATGAGGAGACAGTCAACTCATTCTGAGCAAATTAATAATGTTTCTTTTGTTCATCAGTCAGAACTTGACACCTAAAAGTTGCTATTAAAGCACGCTATTTTTACTCCCGCCATGTACGGAACTTTCATAGGCTCAGATCAGTTTTCACTGGTTTCTCCCAGTTTGACAGGGGGTGCTAAAGACAGTAAGATTTTTTCATATAATGAATGAGCATTAATTAAGATTTCTGATAGCATATGTATCTATCAGGACGGCACAGTGGGCAGTGCTGGTGCTTTGGACATTGGCTGGAGTCCAGCTCAGTCCTTGTGAAGTTTACATGCATTTCAGATGAATTGCTGACTCTAAACTGTGTGTGTGTGTGTGTGTGTGTGTGTGTGTGTGTGTGTGTTGGGTCTGCTCTTTCATAGTCTGACATCCCATCCAAGGTGTACAATGCCTCAGACATGTTTCCATGATAGGCTCCAGACCACTGGGAACAGCAGTTAATGGGGGGGACCTCCTAATTATATTTCATCTTAGCCATTAATTGATTATTTATATCCAATATTCGTGTTTTAAAATAAACCAAACGTATCTGAATCTGCTGTGAAAAGTTGGTTTGTGCACAATTTGTGTTTTATTCAACGCATTATTCGTACTTTTCAGTCTAGCAGTCACATTGTCTTCCACTGTGTGTTTTGAATCCAATTTAAACACTATCAATATGGTGTGACTTTAATTCCTGTCTGCTGCACTTTTCAATTAGCTTATTCAATTCAATAAGCTGTTGTCTTCATTATACATACACGTCTTAGCAGGTCCATATCGTGTTGCTGAATGCACATATGAAATGTGTCTGGCTAGATGCTGACGATAGCTTGAAATAACAATCATGTTACACAACATAATTACAATCCGTGACTTAATAATTGTAACATTTATTTATTCATAGGTAGTTTGTCTACTCCGAAAAATCCATTTAATCAGGTTCATATAGGAAAAAAATACAAGGCTTGGTTGGCAAAAAATCTAAGATAAATACACTCACAGAAGTGCAGAAGATAAACGACTATTTCTGGCCAGACTACTTACAAAGATAACATCAGTGTAAATCCTCCACTCAATAAATCTCATGCATGGGGCTTCAGGGAACTAACCAGTGAGGTTTTTTTTTTTTTTTTTTTTTTTCATTTTCCTCTGTATTTTTACTCATTGATGAAAAAGCAGCGCAGTTTAAGGTCCACTTTACAACAGGGCTTTGGTTATGTCCTGAACCCTTAGAGGCACTGTCTTCAAACCCTAAGTAGGTATCCATTTTCCTCTACTCTGTTCTTGTTTGGCTACTTGTGTTTGAGGGAAACGTCATAGTGCTGCCCGATCCATATAATAAAGTCATGTGGCTGAATCACAAAACTCAAAATTCAGTCAGCAAAAGGGAAACACATCTCAGCAGAGACTCGGAGTGCCAGCGATATAGATGGGTGCAGACAGAAAAGTGAAGGTAGTGTAGTCTTCGAGTTTCCATCAGTCATAAGTGGATTCAGATGCGAGAACATAAAACAAATCGCCATTTCCTGGATCAGCGAGTGCTACCAGTCATCTCACACCCCGAAAATTATACTGCCTCACCAAATGTTTGCAAGCGCATGCCATTTACACAGTCATGATGATCTTTCTGTCAGGATGACAGATAGATAACTTCACCATTGCAATAACTCGCAGAAAGTCAACAAAGTAATGTTATTCTGTTCCGAAAAGCAACTTTGAGTAAAAAAAGGAAAGGCTATAAAATTTAAAAATTAAAGTTTAAATTGTATACTGCATACAAATACAGTAAATGAAATAAACCTGCATTATTATTTTAATTTAATCAAAATTTATGCTTTTATGTTTGTATCATAACAGCTATACTGTAAATGCAAATCATAAGTACATTAATAAAAACAGTAAGAATGAAACCATTTCTAAATATGTAGCATTTAAAATAATCACATTCAGACAAAAAAAAAAAACTCTGGGAAGAACTTTTACACTTATTCAAAGCAACTGGCATTGTTAAGCTACTTACAGTGTCTAACCCCTTTATACAGCAATAATTTTTAATGAAGCAATTTGGGGGTCAGCATCTTGTTCAAAGTTAGTCCAGAAGGAGGTGGGATTTAAACCTAGGCCTTAAAGGCCAAAGGTGGTGGCTATTACAACTGCACCCATGAGCTAACAGCCTGTCATGCATTCAGTCAACCATTTGTACTGTTGACACCAGCAAACTTTGGTGACGGTTCCTAAATTAAATATCCCATATTTTGGGTGAAATGGCAAGTTATTTATGAATAGCTATACAATTGTATGAACATGACTTTTGGCTTCAGTCACTAGTCTTCATCTTACATATATCCTTTCATCAGAGTTACCAACTGCAGGTGTGTCATTACTTGTACTTTTAATATGCCTTATATCTTGGTCATAGCTTGAATTTGCTAGGTATTCTTAGTACCAATACCATGTTGGTAACTGAAAATCATACAAGCACTTCTGACTAGCATAACCTTTTAATACTTACATGGATACATAACGTATAGCTCTTTATAAAATTCTGAAGGTAACAGCATCTTTTTAATGCACTTGACGCACTTCTCTTGACACATAAAGACCACCAAATCTGACACATCATCGGTTAATCAAAAAAGAAGACATTTTATTATGACAATTTAGAAAGAGCAAGCTACTAAAAATACTGTTTTAATGACTGGTTTTCACAGAAATTAAATTCTATTGTAAAAATCAAAACCTAGAATTATTCTAGCAGCTCTCTAGAAATCCAAACACCTACGTTGACTATCAGAATTAACTTTCAGCAATTATTTTTGGCAGCATAATTACAATATGTAACAAACTGGTTATCCCCTCCCAATACTTCAGAACACTACCAAGTTTGTAATATTTGAATGAGTTCTGAAGTGGAAGCAAAAGTTTTCTGTTTAAATGCAAGAATAATGTATGGAAATTAACAAAAACCAACAGTGTGTGACAATATAAACCGCAGCCACTTTTGCATGCAAAAAGAGACACCTTGCGCCTAGTAAACAGTAATCAGTAAATGAAAAGTAAAACAGAATTCACCAATGAATCTTCACTGTTAATCACCGATATGATACAATACAAAACAATGTATAACAGCTACTGGTAAAAAAAAAGAGCAAAATTCTACTTGTATATTTAAAAGCTTTTGTATATACGTGCAGAGAATTTTCCAAAAAATTTTATGTACTAGAAAAGAACAGTAGTAGGAAATGTAGTCTTTTTCATAAAACAAGGTCAAAATTTGATCATAGATAAAATAGAATTATTTATATAGTGACACTCAAATAAAGCAATCTTGAACATGTAATTTTATCTGCCCTTTTGTAAGCAGTCAACAAATCCCATTTGTTTTGTGAAAACAGGACAACATAATTTAAATAGTATCTGAAATGGCAAGGAAACACTTTTGTCAGAATCAGTAATATTTTTGTCTAGTCCCATTTTACCAATTTGTTCATGAAAAGCGCTGCACAGTTTCTTTGAATGTAACTAAAGTTGTAAGCATTTTTTTGGATCAAAGACAGAAAGTAAGGTCTGAAAAGAGTGAAACTGCAATGTCCTCAAGGATGTGGATAGGGGAAGGCAGAGTCTTGACAATCTTTAGTAAAGCCAAAAACAACACATCAATATCAGCCGAAGATACTGGCGTTCCAAAAATGAGACAACAGCAGAGTCTGCATGTGTGAAACAACAGGCGAACCCATCTGTGGAGTATGCCATGACACATAGATGGCCAAAGCCCAGTGTGACACACGGGAGTTGACACTGTAGGCTCAACCCACATCTTTTTCACCATAAGTGCCCCATCTGCTTTGATTTACGCTCTACAGAACTTTAAATTAACAAAAGGCTGAGAACTTAACAGCGAGCCTTGTTCTGTTTCTCCAAATGAACACATGGTCTGCATGTATGTAAACCAGCTTGCCAGGTTGAAGAAAACAGATTAGTTACCATGATAATTGCTTAAAGGTCATAAGCTGCACGTCAATATTATCAAATTCTAAGGCCAAAGTTTAAAATGCTGACTGGGATTAAAAACAAGCATTTGAATGGCTACACAAAAGCACGAGAAGATTCCAGGAGATCACAGAGGAGGCAATAGACCACAATTCAGCCATATTGTCCAGCAGACTGGGAAAGGACGAAGAGGCATAACCTGCTACTAAATAAAAAAAAATCTAGTGATCTACTTGAATTATTAATAAAATGCAATCACATCAGTCCAATTCATTTCAGACTGTCACAGCAAAATGTTTTGTAGAGTGTTTGCATATCAATTTTTTTTGACATGGCAATCAGATGAGAAACTACATATAATCTATAATAACTCGGTTTGTGTATCAGTGCTGAAGCTACTCATAATCAAAATGATCACATTTGTTTTAGGTTTAGTGCTAAAACCCCACCAGATTCTTGCTGTTTTTGTTTTAGGCTGAAGCACAATATACATTCACTTTGTGCAATAACAAGAAATGCAAGAATTGCACTGAGTATCTTTAATGAAAGTTGATGTCACAGTGATCACATGAACAGGCACACACACACACGTACATTTACTCAAAAAAAACTATTGATTTTAGTCAGACCATTTATTGAGAATTTTTGTCAAGCTGATAAAGTGCTAATTTTCGTTTTTTTCAGAATTCCTTGCTTATCTTTTGGGCTAGGATTTCAACAAACAAGCTATTTAGCTGGTTCTCGTTATTGCTCATTCATGCTCTTATCTTGAAAATTTAAAACCAGGTTTTGTATTAGCTACGTTAAAAGACGCTATATCCAAGAACTACAATACAACAACTATATTTACAAAGTAATAAAAATGATTTTGCAATAACACAAACACATTCACAATGAATTAGAAGTCTGTTGTTTTATGTGAAAATTAGCATTCTAACAACATAGTGCGGAGAACTGATATCCGGTCCATGGTGAAGTTCCATGGCTAACATTAAATGTTTCTGGGCTAGGGTGCAGAGCACCTCAATCCTGGCCAGCATTAAGCAGTTAATGATAATGGATGGCTAGATCTAACACCACAGCTTCTACCCAATACGCCCACCATGTCTGCGCTATTAGAATGCCAAGGGGCGCTGCAGATCATGAGTAGAGATTTTACAGAGCACAATGGACCCATAAACAAAACAAAAACACATTCTGTGATGCCCTGAAATGTTAGAAAGCACTCACGTGGTTTTGCTGTCATAGCAACCACAGTCAGATCGGATGCAGTGTAAAAATGAAAAAACACAAGGTGCCCTTGTCACAAAGGAAAGTGGAGGTCCTATAGGTCATGTGGTGTTCTCTGCACTAAATAAACTCACCTCCAAAAAAAAGAGAGAGCAGCAGGGAGAGCAGCAAACCAGCTCAGATGCCACACCACGTCTTGTTTTTCTACACAGTTTTTTTTTTTTTTTTTTTTTAGAAAAGGTTGGATAAATGTTCCTTCATTTAGCCATGACAATCTGAAACAGTTCCCACTTCTACACGTGCAGCATCCAACTATGCCAAACACGCTTGGCTTCGTGCGTCTACGCCACAGTCAGCCGATATGCAAGAGCCCATAATTCTGTCCCTGCAGTACACTGGATGTCATCACTCATTTTTAGTAACTACTTTTCTTTGTCAGGATGAGGACGGTCTAAAGTCTATTCCAGAATCAACAGCTACTAGGCAAGGAGGGGTAAACCCTGGACAGGACACCAGTCCATTATAGAGTGTAGCTACACGTGCACACACGACAACCAATTTACAGTGACAAAATAACCTGAAATGCATCTTTGGACTGTGGAAGGAAAGTGATGCACCACGAGGAAAGCCACACAGACATGGCTACAAAAATTCTGTGCTGCATCTGCAAAAACGTGGTGGAGTTCTGTGTCTTTATGCTCAGCCTGCATACAACAGCTGGGGGGGGGGGGGGGG
>UFQX01000251.1:195511-247816 GCA_900497675.1 Arapaima gigas
GGTTCGTCTGTGGTTGCTATTGCACACTACAGACAAAAGCTTCTTCTTAATGGAAACAGGTGAGTGGAACGTTCTCTCATAAATGACATATTGCAGCACAAAGGACCTGAACTGCTTCACTGTGCCAACATCTGATCAAACCTTTCAAACCCAAATTTCAGATATGAGATATGAAAAAAATAAGCCAGGTCCAAAAAATTAGTGAAACATGTAAATAAAGTTTAGGCTTAGTGTAATCTTCGATTAACTAGGTGTATAAATCAACAAGTCCAAAATCAAAGAAAGAACCACAAGGTATGCTTGTCAAATTCTTCTAAGAAAGTTTATTTCAACTTTATTTTTTTAATTTTATTCGAATCTCTGGATTTAAGGGTTCCACTGTCACATGATTTCTGGAGTATTGGGTGTTTTAAAAGGGACTTGCGATTTCCATCTTAACACTTGTTTCGTTACAAGATGTGTCGTGAAATGCCATCAAGTTGTCTGACTCATAGGTGACCACTGGTGTGGATTCCAAGGTAAGGTAGTGGTGTACCATTGGTTTCTATATCAGATGGTTGAGGTTACAACCACATGAAGAACTGGCAAACTGTACACCCCCTGAGCTGAACTTCATCGCTGCACCAAACAAGTAGCCCAGGAGTTGAGGCACCAGCTTAATGTACTGAGCCACCATACAGATCGACATTATTTTAACAGTGTATGTGTTTGGAGTCATTCTGAGACCACCTTCAGTCCCCCCGACCCAATCCAGTGGAAAGTTTTTTTTCTACAAAGCATGTTAGTGATGTGGTCTGTGCAATGGTCTCTTTTTTTAGGGTTAAAAATTACAGGCCATGCACTTGGTGGGCTGCGATGATTCCTGTATTACCAGCACTGAAACCTTGTACTAATGGAGAAATGAGGTGATCGACCAGAATAACCACCCAGCTGCCTTATTGTCTTGCCGTGCTGATCTTTTATCTGCAGAATCTAAATGACCCATCTTGTGTGAGAACTGATGCTAGTGACTCATTCTGTAAGGTACGAAGGTTCAAAAAAAAAGGATCAGTTACCTTCCTTGATGTTAAAATAAGATGCAAAGAAGACTCCTCCTACTTTGCATTCTTACCTGCATATACTCTTGTAAGAAGTGCAATTTGAGAAGGATATGTGGAGAGCAGATCTGTGCAGGCATGTGCCTGCTTGAGTGCTCTTGTATGCACACAAACACAAAATGGCACTGAACAATGTTTTAATTTTTATGCATACTATTATTATCATCATCATCAATTTAAGGGAAATGCCAATAAGAGATCTCAGTATGAAGCGACTATTAGAATGATTTACCCATTTATACAGGTGGGCCGTTTTACAAGCGCAACTAAGGTTAAGGCCTTTGGTTAAGGGTACTACTGCACGTGAGTCTTTCATCTGAAAGCAGGTGACTGTAACCACTGACCCACCTGTTGCCCTCATGTAAGTAAATACAAAAAAAATGAAACTGTTAAAAAATATTGCACACACATGCATAGAGGTTCATTAGTTGTTAAAAATACCTTTTTATTCGATTAAAAACGGAAACGTGTGCAACTTTTGCAGTCAAAACTTGCTAGACTGCAAAGTCGACTGTCCATTTCACTCTCTGCTGAAATGCATGTTTTAAAAGCCTTGCTGGTCCACAGCAGGTTTTACCACCATGCTCTCCCCATATTCAGTTCATCCTTTGATCATGTTGTGGTCACATCTGCTGACTCCCTCTTTATGATAACAGTTAAAAGACTGTGAGGTATTTTTCCAACCACCAAAATATTAATTCTCCTCGCAAAGAAAACAGCAGTGAGACAGCGCACTCTCTGGAGTCCTGGGTCAATAGGTGCTCTCTGATGTGGCTGAAAATAATGTGGAGGTGAATTTAGGTTGAAATCCTTGTTACAGTATAATATAACTAAGATCACCGGGGCAATGTGGTATCTCTAAAGAGCCTTAAGAAGGCTGGTCTGTGGTGGGTACACAACAGCATTCTTTCAAACCCCAGCCATCCAGAACCTTGAACTCCAGTCAGGCTGTGGCATTGGGTTAAAATACCATAAATATTTATCATATATTTTTCAATGAAAATTTCTTCCCATTTAATTCTCCTAAAGTCTCACATCCTATTTAAATCTGAACAGCTTCCATTTTGACAGAAGGAAAACACTGCCTGGTCATCCTTTCTCACAAGTAAGTTGCTTCTAAATATCCCCTTTGCTTAAAAAAACGTAGTAAATGACCCCTGTACAAGTTTAATTGAGGCCCTCATACAACATTCATTTTTGATGTCATACAGAATTTATGTTTACACTGATGACTTCTGAATGTGAATATCAAGCAGCTGAGTGAGATGACATCAGTGCCCTGTAGATCACTGGTTTGCCCTTAAACACGAGGAGCCTACTTCTCCACTTTCTCATTGACTCAGTGATGGATAATGTTCTCAGAAAATGTCCTGTCCCCCTTAACCTTTTCATGGGCTTTTCAAGTCCCGCTCAGGCTTTGAAAACAATACCTCCATACCCCTTGGCACAGAGTACCGTAGCGAGACGTCGTCATGAATCTAGGCATGTTATTTGAGGTGGGGGGGGATTTGGAACCAAATTGCCAACCTGGCCCAGGTACTGGCAGGGGTAGATGGAATGATAGCGTGGTGTCACAACAATCCCTCATTTCTGGATCAAAGTTCCTGACAAGGGTATGAAAAACGCAAACAAATGAGCACCAGCATTCTTGGAAAACAGAGAACATTTACATTTTTGTGGTTTTATTTGCAAAGTAATTGGACAATTTTTCTTGGCGAATGATGCTTTCAATCAGATGGCACAGTCAGGTCAAACAGCGTCTCAAGCCTGACCAAAGATGCATTATCTTATGAACATACAGATATACACACACACACACACACACACACACACACACACACACACACACACACACGCACAACAGTTTACGGTGACCAGGCTCAAACGACCTCTTCACAACACATTAAGCACAATAACAGCATCATCTTCTAATGGAGAACAAAAAGAGGTCTACAGACAAATGTTTATTCCTGTAATGCTCCCATATTTCAGGGAAGCTGTACAAATGAACATCGAGCTCACTGGACTGAACACAGAGCAGAGCGCTGCTCTCTGTGGATGGGCTGTTATGAGCGACCGTCATATAAACAGTGCTTACAATTAAATTTGCTCGTAGTAGATATCAGTATTTTAAACGTATATGTTTTGAGAAGCTGAGACAACATGACAAAAATGGCACTTCATAGGGCTCCTTTTTTTTTTTGCAGTTACAATTGTGTCCAATGTATCAGCGCTCAATCCATCCATGGCTTCTTTTAAATTTATATCAAAGCTTAGGTCATTACAGGCAAAAGCCACATAGGAGAAAACTGGTAAATCTGAAACAGTTTAAGTCTCCTATCTGTTGTTTCTGCAGGAACGCTGGAGAGATTTGGCTTGAAGGCCGTTTTTAATGAGAGCGTTTACTCCATCCGGAAAATTGGAATTTTTTTCAATCAGAACGCTGGCAACCTGGGTTCAGCAGCATTCCCTCCTCATCACGTTTAATTATTCCCTTTTATTATCCCTGCTCTCCAATCAGTGCCATTAGCGCCCCAGGAGCCATTAGTGCTGAGCGTGCCTGCTGCTGCAGGGGTTTGAGGTACTAACAAGGTTCAGCTGCGGGGAGTCATGAGCCTCGAGGCCTGGGGATTAGAACCACATTCTATGCAGAATATGTGCAAAGAGGACATAAATTGGTTTTTACGCTGACAGAGTTGAGAGGCTCAGTGGCCCATTCTGGCATCACAAACAGGATGCAATGTGTTGAAACTCAAACTTGTATGCACCCTTTTGAGTAAAAGTCTTTTTTTTTTTTTAATAGATCAAGTTGTGTTTAAATTTATGCAACGAACAACCTGTAATAAGCATCGGGAGCTATTGTTAGGTTTTAGTACCACTTTTCTCTGCCCGAACAGTGCATCTTCATCCTAGGTTACTGCCTGCAGTTTAGTCTGATCCCAAGAGATAGCAAGGCAGGCTGTTCTGCCTTAATGGCTCTGCAGCCAGGAGGAGCAGTGAAGTACCAGGCCTTTTCCCATGGGGAGTGGCAGGGCTGCCAGGGCATAGGCCCTCACATTAAGGAGGAGTTGTCTTCAAAATTCCTCTGCGCCACTGTGTTAAAGGCAGCCAGCAGTCAGAATGGAGTCTGAGAAAGAGGCAAGGTAGCCATGGCAACTGCGCACAGCTCTCACCTCAGTCATTTCTATGAAAAAAAGAGAGCCAAAATCTATGCTCACCTGTGAACCATCTCAAACAGGTGAAATACCTGCTATCATCACCCAGTACACACATGTACAACAAATATATATCTATATAGTTCTGTCCATGACAAAGGATATGTGTTTCAATTAAATTACTTTTGTTGTGTCTTTTTATATTCACATTAGTAGTGACTTTATTAGTTCGTTGCTTTATCAAATCATAACCATAAATTAGTAAATAAATGAAATGCTTCAGCAAATTTAGTTTGGCTGATGCTGTGTTGGATTACTGATGTTTTTCTTACTATTATTTTGCAGACACAATTATTCTGAATGTATCTGGATTTTTGGAGTCAGGCAAGCATTGCTGGCTTCATTGATTCTGTTATCCACATCCCCCCCCCCCCATTGGGGGCGCAGTCATTTCCTTATACACCCACACCCAAGCCCCGATGCAGGAACACACACACACACACAAACTGATGCACATAGCATGCCCTTTGTGACTGTCACCTTGGAGCTGCCAACAGCTTCCCTCCATGCATCGTTTTGATCTCCACTTCCACTTTCCGGTCTGGAAGCGGGGTCCACTGGGGACCTGTCAACCTGTTGAGCTCATCCGGAGGCACACTCCAGACATGAGCTATTGCACAGCTGCATATTTGTTTCCTGAACAACAGCCATCAATCCTACTTATGACACAGGCCTGCAGGGGAGCATAGAGCTGTGGACACTGGGGCAAAGTGGACTTGGAAGTTATCTACCCTCCAGCCAGTTCCCATCACTCCCCATGTCCACTGAGAGCCTGGAAATGACTGCACAGTTGCAGGTGTGCAACTTCTCTCTTCTGCACCCGCCTCTCATCAAGGCACTCCTCCCAGGCTACTTGAAACACACTTTGTTTACTGCCATTACTAGTACATTGCACCCTCAACAAAAAAACTCCACATTTCTTAAAATTGCTTCACCAGCTGGCTAATTCCCTCCCTGAAGGTCATAAACACTTTCTTGCAATGTTTGCCAGAACAGCAATCCTGTGAGCAGAGGCCCCCATTACAAAACAATTTGCTTTAGCTGTCAAAGTAACTGAGAAAATCCTAATTGTTTCATACCCTCTGTATATAAAGTCGAAACAGTAAGGAACCGTCTCCCTTTAAAAAATCCCTATCAAGTTTAGTATTTCACAATTTAAAGATAAAATTACATCACCAACTAATAGATTCTAAGAGGGGCGACCTGTTTCCCAGCCTGTCTGTCAGAGAGTTCAGTCACCTCTTTGTTGATCTTTCATGATAGCATTTTTCTCATTGCAATGGATTTTGTGGCAATGCCCAAATAGTTGGGCTTAATCAGGGTAATCACTTTACCATGCAAATTTGTCCCTGGTGCCCCAATTACTCAGCCTGATTGAATACTATGTTTTATTCAAAAGAATAACAAATTGGAAATTAAACTGCAGGCTCATTGGAACATGCTGGAAAGGCCTGGCTGCACTACTGCTTCCTGATTTCTAACACTCCCACGCAGGTGGCACCATGTGTTTGAATAAGACGATTCAGATGACAGGACCTCAGTTGGGTGAGTACATAGCCTTCCTCAGGCCTGATTCTTAGCTTTCCTCATTACAGCAGGACCCAGGCCTTTCCTAAATCTCAGACATGTTCTCATAAGAAACCACCAGCCCTCACCACCTTTTCTCCAGCACCAGTCCAAGGTTTTGTCACTCTGGAATAAATTCTATCCAAGGCCAAGAGTAACTGTTCTCAGACATACAGCAAATCTGTCATAAATAGAGAATGCAGGCAAGTATTCCCAAAAGTGTGAAAAACAATTAACATGCAATTAGACACTGAATTATCCAATAAACGTGGTGACGCTGTGCAAACATGGTCAGACAACACAAGTATCTAGCAGTTAATTTCTCTGCTCTAAGAATGTACTTAGCCAGTTCAAGGAGCCAGTGTGGACCTTCACTCACCCCATCAGTAGTGTCCTCCTCCTGGCAAGCCTTTGTTGCAAACTATGAAGCATAATATACCAATATGCAAGCCTAAAGTGCAAAAATTATTAATCTGCCTGCTTCACAGACCTAGGGTGACATCTGCTCTCCACAGAGATTATTTGTAGGGTGCAGAAAGGCGAGAGTTGCTTGGATGAAGACCACTGAGCTTTAATGTGCTGCCAGGAAGAGAGCGCGATGTGGTATGACTCACACAAGTCTGCTTGAAACTCAGCAGTGGTCAGCCCTGTAAGCACTGTGCGCATGCATACACATATACACAAAGGTATACACACACGCACACAAATTCAGGCACCTGGTCACACACAAGCACAGCAACTGCTGCATTCATTTTCAACAGATTTCTGTTAACAGAGTTATTAGGGCAATTGTGTGGACCCAAAGGTAAAGATGAGATAACAGAAAACTGGAATCACATTTGCAAAGCTACTCATTCACCTCTGATTGATCAGCAGTGCTTCTGAGATGTGGAAAAAACAATACATCTTATGTGTTGAGAGCAACTGAAAGAGCATCCATCTCTTTGACACAAGAACACATCTCAGGCTTTTAGCACATTATTGTACCTAAGAAACATACATAGCAGAGTACGACCACGTTGGAACCACATTGCTTTTAATGTTTCACATTAAAACAACAAAAGCTGGAAAATTATATCTTAAAAAAATCAGAGCCGAACTGTAAAAGAAAGGCAGAACGCTGGGGTGCTGACAGCAGGTTGCTTCCACAAAACCAGGTATGGAATTGGCTTCAGGTCAGGGGTCAGAGTACTGTGGCATTAAAGGATGAAAACTTGCATAAAAACAACTCAGCAGAAATGCACATTACATCAAAATGTACACCTGATGCTTTCAATTTCATCATGATCTGGAGAGACATCCTGCAAAATGAGAAGCACACAGATGTGTGCACAGATCATTGTCCATAGTGAACGTTATGTTTGAAACTTCAGGTGCAATACAATGATCCTTGAAGGAATGTACCGATTTAATAATGCTCAGTAAATTATGTTTCTGTTTTCTATTAAAATCCCCTATTAGCTAGAACAATGCAAGTCAAGGGCAATGTACTGGGTCTGGTCTTCTGCACCCCACCAAAAACTTTAAAACACACAAAAGACCTACACAGACCGAAGTTGGTTGTTTTTTTTTTCTTAAACTGGTTTTGTATGGACAATAATGTTTTTAGGTAAGGTAGAAAAGATAAAATAAAAATAAATAAAAAAAACAAGCTCATCATATGGTAATTAATTTTTAATAAGATCAAACAATGCAGGTTAAAGAAAGAAGAAATTTCTTACAACATATCTAAATGAACCCGAATCTAAACTGGTAACCTTACTATTAAATAATTCAAACGGTCCCTAATAGGATGGAAAAAAGAAACAGTTTTTCTAGGAAGAGGTGGAGTCTAGAGCTTTCAAATGTCCATCTCTTCTTCCTGGAGTTATGGAGCACTGCTGGGGGTAAAACAGTTCAGTGTCTGAATGACTGCTCCCGTCACCACAGCATTGTGCATGCTACTGCCACACCCAACTCTCAACCTCTCCCATGTGTGACGCACTACGGTACGGCCCGATTGGGTCTCTTTGGAGGAGGAGGAGGCATCAGCTCGCTGTCGGGGTCTGTCGGATGCTTGCGGGCTTGTCCCTGTGTCCCCAGGCGGTCGAGGAACTCAAAAAGGAATTCCTTGGTAACAGGTTGCTGGATGCTGTTGCACACAGCTGAAGGAAGTGGGAGGTGGAGACCACAACAAGTTAACATGCATGACAACAGAGCAGCAGATACAAGCAGAGGCCCAAGATGGTAACAAGTTTGGGTTCAAACACTTTCTGTTATGGCAACGATGCCAGGAGCAACATCAAGATCAGTCCCACACGGCCTCGTTCTGATCATCACAACAGCAGCTCAGCTGAATGCCAATTGAAAACATAAGGTGTACTTGACAAGACTATAAACAACAAAGTAAACAGTGTGAATGTAATAATTGCTGGCAATGTTTAATTTCCATATGCATTTCCCAGCAAGTCTGAGTAGAATTGTGTGCAGATAAACAGCCCTGGGAGTTGCAGCAGCACAGACCACGGTGACAATAAAATACGCCCCGGGCAGAAGTGTCGGCGCGTCTGCTGCAGAAAACCTAGTACTGTGACTTCAAAAATCTTCTCCCCAGGGAATACAGGCATCAGAGCATTATGAATGAGAAATGAGTAAGTTCATGAAAGCACTTTCAACAAGAGCAGTAAGAACTTTGTACTTTGTCTAAAAAATATCTTGTGCATAAGCGCTTAAAATTCCAGCTGGATTTAATTCTGTCTGGCCGAGACTGGCACTGTGACGGGAAGGTTATCAAAATTGACTCTTCCAATGGAAAATTGGAAAATACAAAAAATAATGAAGTTGAAGCTGGCACTAAAGACTATAGTCCAAACTCATTTCACCAATTCTAGATTTATACTTTGTACACACACACACACACACACACACACATCACAGGAAATGCTGCAGGTAAGACCAGTGTGGTGGGCTCTTACCCATGGCTGTGTCATAGGAGTTTGGGAAGCTTTTGTCAATCCTCTGCCTCATGAATACCCAGCCTTCTTCAGCCACATATGTGCACTCGATGATCTTGTTGTCATACTGCTTCAGATCCTTTGTTGCCTGTACAGGTTGGCACAAATGCACAGTTGAAGTGACACACAAATTACACACAGGAATGAGCAGGAGAAGAGTGGAGATGGATAAATTATTACACTCTCAAGGAAGAGGAGAGGAACTGCTTGCATGCATGTACGGTGGAACAAGGATGGTTTACTACAAATAGATGGATTGAAAAAAGGAGCTGATATGCAGACACAAAATTATGTGAGCTCTTGAGCTGCAGGCTCCTATAGTCAGGTCAAGACAATAGTGTGAATAACACAAGTATTTTAGAGTGGAGCCCCATTGTTACTTGCAAACAAACAATGTCTTGCACTACTGGCCATAGTAATAGGATACATTCAAGTTCGTGATGCTACTCTAAAGCTGAGAGTTGCTTGCCAAAGGTATGAAGGCTACCAATATTCTCCCATGTCTTACTCACTACCATACTGTGTTTGACCCCTAAGACACACACTAGTGTCACGTACAAGGCTATAATCCAGACACAAAGTAAAATGCAAATATAGTTATCCTTCAGTATCCAAACTCTATACATTTTCACTATAACGGAGCTTGAAAATTAACACCTACATATCAGTATCCAAATGGGACACTTTGCTATGATGTATTTTTATTGGAGGCGTATTTAAAATGAAAAAATCTAAAAACAAATAATGCACACTTCTCATAAGACGAGGGGAGACAGGAGAATATTTTTTTTCCATTTATTTTGTCTCCTTGACCTGAACCAAAAATATTCAGCAGAAACAGCTGCTTACAAACTTTTCCAAACAGCGAGAGGCACAGGGATAATTGTGAAGCGGAAACACCTCAGCTGTCTGCAGGCGGGTGCAGCTTGAAAGGTTTGTTTAAAAACTGCTGTGTGCTGTGAAACAGTGCTTCAGCAGCATTATAAAAATACCTTCCATTACATCCCATCACTGGTGAGATACAATATGCAAAGGCACGGAATCAAATATCTGATAATGTAGCTCTTTCCATTGCTCCGGCTGGCAGACACTTATCTTGGAATGGTGTTGTGGTTTTGGGACGTGCTGTCTGGCACCTGGATCTTTTCTCATTGCAATTTAGAGCAAGGAAGACACTACCAAGCTGAAATAGAACCTCCCCAAATATACCAGTTGTCTTGGGTCTTGGTGCCGAAAAGAAGGGAGACCAACTGGAAACAGGACTGGGTCAAATCCCATGCTGGAACCCTGACCAACCACTTCCCTCAGTGTAATAGGATTGAAATAATTGGTTCTAATTTGTAGACTCTATAAACCTGGTGAGTTCACTGGCAGGCAATATGGCAATTAAATAAGTGGACCCAAAGGTCACAGTTGAGAGCCCCAGTGGGTCTTCAATATTAAGCTAAACACTGTAAAATGCCCAACTGTGTAAACTGTACACCACATTGGTCATCTTGGACATAATGACCTACTAAATAATTCAGTGCATAAAATGGGGGAAAGTCGAGAAATTAATTCTGCTGTTACCTCTCCAAAGGGCCATTTATGGTCTCATTTGCACCTAATAGCAAAGCCCTACTGTGGCAAACCACCCCACACTGAGAAAAGGGAACCAGACACAGGATAATGCATTCATTATCTGCTTTCATCTCAACAGGCCAAGTCATATTCTTTGTTTCCCCTGGATGTCTAAAAGGGAAAAGAGTCAGCTTGGCTTCCATTTAGAGGATGGAGAAAGCAGTCTGTCTGTTTCTGCAGATGGAGAGGAGAAAACATCAAGTCAACAGAGATTTCAGGAGATGTTTGATGTTGTCATCTAGGATAATACATCAGGTGTACCACCTGGTTGAGGTCATCACCAGCAATTGAATGTCCCATGAGTCACCAGACCATGCACAGAAAGACAGGTGGGTTATGAGGTCCCAAACACACTTTCAGTTTTAATTACATTAAATAAGCATGTAATTATTTCAGGGCAGCAGGTAGTGTAGTGGATAGAGCCATTGCAGTCTAAGGTTTTGGGTTTCAAATTCCAGCTCTTGCACTAGTATTCTTCATCAGTAAACCTACCCTGAATTGCTATAGTAAAAGCTGCATAAATGAGTAAATAATTGTAAGTAACTTAGAGTACACATATAACATTGTATGTTGCTTTGGAGAAAGGTGGTAGCTAAATTAGTAACCAACTTAATATTTTGACAAAGCTAAGTGTTTGGAGGCTTGAACATCCCCTAACCCTACTGGGAGCTTCTCAGCCCCATGTGCAGCACAAAAGGCAGTGCTTTTTCATTGAGGAGTCAATTTGGGCTCCTATTGATGTCAGAAGTCTAGTAGGCAGTCCCAACACCTTGTCTGGCACTGACCATATCCACCATGCAGAAACCAGACAACTGGCCATTATAACCGTTCAACCTCATTCTCTGCAGCCCTCATCACCAGGAACAGAAAACCTTTACTTCTCTCACTCACACACACACACACACACACACACACACACACACACACACACACACACACACACACACACATCACTTTTAATGATCCTCTTTACAAACAACTATGCAACTGCAAGGAGCCATTCCTATTGTGGAACTGCTGAAAATTATGCACAGTGGACGTATCAATCACAGTGGCTATGATGCCAGTGCTTTAATAGGTATTCAAATAGCTTTTCTGTTCTGATGTCAACACACAAAGTCAATGTGTACTCATTAAAGATTCATGATGATTGAGATTCACAATTCCCACTCTCATCCTTGCTGTCTGCAGAAGAAACGAATTAGACAAAGAGTAAATGTGACAATGGTGTAAACAGATATGCCGGGCATTTTGATGAGAGCTGTTACAAAAATAAAAACATCCCAGAATAAAAATAAGAACCCACACATGCAAGCACTACTCATGCAACAGTGGAAAAAAAAGTTGCAGATTTTTACAAGTAAAATCAAAATGGCAAAAAAATTAGTGTACACTCTGACAATTGCAGAATGTGGTTGCCTGTGATTTTGTGGCGATGAACAAACCATGTTATTTAATGACGTTCATGGTCCTGGGAATGGGATTATGGGAAAAGCTGCTGAGGAATTTCTGTTGTTGTTGAGTACACCAGCAGACTTCCCTTTTTCTACTCTACAGGTACCTCATCTTCTTCATGCACTTGGGCTGCATTTACTCAACCTCAGGAAAACCAACCCACTGGGATGTACTGAAGAAGTATGGTCCATTATTTTCTAACACTACTCTTTTTGAAGAGGATGAAAAACTAATTCAGAGATGTGTGTATGCATCTACACAGTTTATTTCTAAGTGAGAGATGGATAATTCAGTGCAGAGGAAAGTATTTCACAAATACTGAGTAATCTCAGAAGTGTCTTCCCCCTCTGGACTAAATGAGTGTCAAAGTGCCTGGTGATGCAGAGACGCCACTTTCTAAAACAGGTTCAGTGAGAAGATGAAAGCCCATATCCTACAAGTGAGTCACTCACTCATTTACATGAGAGAATCTCGTTTCCCAGGCTCCCCACACTAGGCACACAAACTGAGGCCTATTACTGGGGCCTCTGTCTGAACTGCCTCGTGTGACTCCTGAAACGCGTACTTAAGAGACCTGTTTTAAAAGGCCTTGTTGGCTGATACCTGTCTCGTTACAACTGGCACGGGGAGCCTGCTCTGTGACAGAGGACGAGCTTGGCATGACAAATCAGAGCAATGAGTTTTGCAGACAGCCAAGAGCTCTCCAGGGAAAAGGACCTGTCTACATCACCGCTTTCGCCTATGTAGCTGCGCAGGGACTTGGAGCGACGGTTACAACAGCAGCTAAAAGATTTCCAAGTTAGGCTCACTCGCAGCACAAGTCAATACAGACAGAAAAAGAGCCCCAATCACAGATCCTCCACAGTCGATACAATAAAATACAGACACTGCCTGGTAAATGGTTAAGGTTAAGGATCAAGGTTAAGGTTTGGTTAAGGACCAAAACTCTGCCTGTAACCACACTTTGACTAGTAATGGCACAACTGGATCAAATACATGCTCCTAGAAAGTCCTAGTTTTAGTACAAATGTATTTAAATAATACATTCACATTAAAAATAAGCACCTGAGTAGGAAAATGAATTAAAAAATTTTAAACATATGTAGTAGGCAGTAGCATAGCCCCTCCTGGATTACTGGCTGCAGGTATGACCACAGTGTTTAATTAAATTTTTACTGGAGATGAAAAATTCAGATTTGATTTTTCTTTTATGTTTTTTGCACTATTGGTTTAGTGTTTTTAATAAAATAACTCTTTAATTCTATGCTGTCTTGCCTCAGATCAGGGTACTCCTGGAAGTCAACATGTATGTTTTAGGTCTTTATTTACAAATAAATTATTAATATGGATATTTACGCATCATACATCTGTAAGCAATGAACAGGTGTGAGCTACATTGTCTGCACAGAGGTCAATATTACTGTATGTTGCACAGGTTCAGTCAAAGACATGAGTCTAAATGAATAAATGTTTATGGGAGCAGACTCTAAAGTGCACATGGTCCAAAAATATGGTCACAAAACTGCACCATCACTGAAATTATCGATACTTATAACACAGTTTAGATAGCTTTAGATAGCTAGATAGCAGTTAGATAGCTTTAACAAGTGATCTGCAACAATGCAGTAAACATATGAGCCATGTTCATCAGAGTGCATAAGCTGTCCAACATTAAATCCTTATTTATTTTGCTTTTATAATGATATACAGGATTAATATGGTATGGTAGGTGATCTGTGCAACACTCCAAAAGAAACCTTACTAAAGTTGAAGGCTGGAGCAATAAAGGTGAGAAATGCCACCTGCCCAATAGCTGAGGATTTGAGGACATTCAATGAAGATGAGCACAGCCTCACCTTCATCTGTGCAAAGGGCCTGTCATAGCCACCCACATACAGCAGCCCCACCGTCTTCGTGAGCAACCTGCAGAAACAGAAACAACCCAGTGAGTGCAGCAATGGACATGGTGACGTGAAATACCCACCAGCTAAATCAAACAGGAGAAAAAAACAAGAGCATCTCATCAAAAAAAAGTGTTCCGTCGTTCAGTTTTTCATTCAGCTGTTTTTTTTCTTTTTTCAGAAGTAAATATGATAAAATGCCACCTAAAAGCAGCATCTCGTTCTTTTTCACTTCAGTAGCTGGTGCTGACAGACTCAGAGAATTGAGATAAGAAAACAGTTCAAAATAGGGACCAAAAACCTATTAAACATTGTGAAGCCTTCTTTGTCACATCCAAAATCTGCTCTTTTTGTTATTGCTTGCTTGCTTGTTTTCAGTAGATAACAACCATTGACTGTGCAGCACAACTGAATTAGTTTAACAAAAAAGAGCTGCGGGATACAAGAAACTGCAAAAGAGGCTGCCTGACCATCCTGAGTCCGTGCAGCTGCATGGCAACTCTGTCTACGGATATTTATGGAAAGGTGACCAGTCTCTGCTCTTCCCCTGAGTCTGAGGCCCAGGCAGCCAGCTTCCTGTTTCCTTACTGTGCTAATTGACAAGGGTGAAGCAGACAGGGGAGGAAATAAGAGGTTTAAGTTCATCTTGACATGTTGAGAAGAACGGGTTGCGGACAAAGACAGATCTATAGCATGTTCTGAGAGCATGAAAGAGCCCTTCATCTCTCCGCCCAAGGGCTCCACGGGGTAGTCATTAAGGCGCGGCTTCCTTTCACAACTGCTTCCTGTCTAATAACTAGGAGTGACAGGAACCAGCATCCTAAATTAACTGTCTGTGAAAGACTGATAGACATATGGACAGACAGACGGAAAGGTGCTGTAGAAAAAGACAGATAAATAGATAGATAGATAAAAAGGCAGAATTTTCAAAATCAGGTTCAATCTCTGTTGATCACTGCAGGAAAACTGTGATTATAATAAGTGAAAGCTTCTGTCCTTTTTTTAAACAAACCTAAAACTGGATTATTTGTTTATGAATGTAAACAGGGGACAGATTGATTTCACAGGTCTCGAGGTTCCATCCTGACATTCCAGATGTTTCTCTTGATTGACTGAAAATATTCTGGTGTGCCATTTTGATTTTGGGAACGCAGTACTGAGTGCCACAGCAATGTTCTGCTGCAATCCACGGTTGTTACTGTGAGCCGTGCTATAAGGGCACTTTTAATGCTCTGTTCTGTGAGCAGGCCACGCTGTTTGTAGCTGTCACTGGGCGATGCCAGTGAACTGAGGTGTGAAAGACGTGCGTAGACAGAACACCGAATGGTATCAACTACACTGATAGCAAGACTCTTGCTGCCAGAGAAACTGGCTAAACTCACATATACCAATATAAATCAAGTATTTATTTTGGGTTGCATTTGTGAATGTATGTTTATACAACTGTACTGTGCTCCAGCAGTTTTGTGATCACCTTCTCAAACTCTCTCTTTTAAGACCTCATTACACATGTATAATGGAGTGTGCTTTATTACACTAAGTATGAGTAACTAAATCGACCATGTTTCTTACTTTAAACTGAGCTTTATGCTCTGTTTATCATAAAGCCTTGTATCTCAGCATCTTTAGGAACCATCAGAATGATTCTCTTCCTTCAGGAAATCGTCCACAGAGGAAATATGACATAAAAATAAGAGGCTTTAAAAAGCTTAATAAACTGCATAGACAGAGCATTTAAATAAAAATAATGCATCTAATGTTTCAGAAAACAACTACACAGGTCACTTGGAAGGAAGTCAGAAAGTATCTGTTGTTTCAAAAACTGGACTTAAAAATGTCCACCTCAGGACAACAGTAGGAAAAAAAACTAATCCGTGAACTTGAAGGGAGAGCAGTGTGAAGGGGCTACAGAAATACTTATAAATGCTGGCTCTCTCTAGATTACTAGTAAATATTCAAAACTGCTTGGACGGGAAAATCCTGAGGGCAATTCCTTCATTGTGCAAGAAGCATTCGAGCTACAAAAATTCGGGATACAGCCAGATTGCTAAGCTGTATATATGTGTCTAGTTTGTTTTTGCAGGCAAAACATTCAAACTGAACAGAAACCAGAAAGCATGACAATTTACGTTGTGGTTCATGGGTGCACACAACAGCGAGGTCGCCAGATGGATAATAGCTGTGCAGCTGCAATTTGTTTTCTGTTGTCCTTACAATTGGAAGTATTCTAATTTGAATTCTCCAGGCAATTGTTTATACTCAAAGGCCAGGCTTAGTTCAAAAGGAAAAGTGGTTAGCAACACAACCCCAAAATTTCAGCACCTCCGTCTACAGCAGACAACCTTCAGGCTAAACAAAACATTCAGGTAGCAGAAGAGTGCCCTGTCCACAGTCAGCTGACCAGCTGACCAGCAAAGAAGTGACCTCAAACTGTACACACAGAATTTCTTTATAGAGGAACATGATAAGAGTAATTGAAGTGCCTGCTTTTATGGCACAGATGCAAACATAACAGTCACAGTGAAATTACCATCTCAAACAGTTTTTATTTACAAAAACAACCATATTTTTGTTAAACCTTCAGAAATAATAAATGAGTCAAGCACTAGAATTAATGCAATAAAACAAGATTTAAATATATAATGTTACATGGATACTTTTGTTTTTGTTTTCAGCATTTTGAAAGAATCAGAGTGCACTCAGTGTGGTATATCTTCTTCTCTTGTGGAGAGCTCTGGGACCAAGTAGAGTGAAAAACCATCTAAAGAAATCCCTGAACTTCAGGACACAGTTTGTCCCACCACTTTGGGTGTTAGCTGTTCACAGTTGCTGCAAAATTATCCTCACATACCTCATTCTACCTGATGCAGATGATGCCAAAAACCCTAGAAAGGAACTCAGTGAGTGCCCAGTGCTTTCTAAGATGTTCTTCTGCTATACAGACAAATCACAGTTCTTTTTTCTCTGAAATATCAAAACTACAGATAACAAGCCACTTTGAGACAAACTGTAGTGAACTGAAAACCTGTGGCACAAGCATTCAGCTTCATACCGGCTTCTTTTGTTGCTAAAGGAACAAATCCAAGGTTAACGTCTTAATACCTTTTCAGCGATATGTGGTCTTGTGGGGCCATCGCCTTGGCAGCCACCTCAGGTACTCGACACAAGAAACGCGAAAACACACACAGAGGAGTTTTTTGCTTTCCTTTTGAAGGAGCAATGAATAGACGAGGGAAAAAAGAGGGGGGGACTGTCACCCCAAACTTTGTGTGAAACGGTGGCACTCTCTGTGCAGACAGACCTTTAAGTAACAACATCCAGTCAGAAGTTGTGTTAGAAGAATATCAGTGGTATTTTTTAATTATAAACTTACTGACTGATCTAAAGATTTTTTTAAAGCTTATCATATGCTTCAGTCTATGACAGACTATGTCTTAATGACATGAGCATTTGGCAGTCATGCAAGAATCAGGAACTTAGCTGTTAAGTTATCAAGAAGTGAACATTACAGATCATCAACCATTTCTAACTTTGTCATTTGAATCTAATGAGGCATAATGAACTTTCTGGAAAAGACCGGTCCCAACAGAGGAGGTCTATTGGAGGTAATATATGTTCAGATTGTGTGCAGTGCAGGGGTCATGTGCACAGAGCTCTGAACTGCAGGGGGTTATAGCAACAGAGGGGAAATAACAGCAGTAGAGGAGTAATAACAGTGGGGTTGCAGCTCACAGAACAATTAAAGGGTAAAAACAGCAGGCATATAGGGGGTGCAGCTGTGTTGACAGGGCATCCAGTCAACCGTTTGTCTGTAAATGGGCACATACATCCTCATTAGAGTGAAGCCACACCCTACATTTTGGTTATCATCACGAGACCCCTTCCCCACTTGCATCCCTGGCAATTTGAACGTGACCAGGTGCTGATTGCTGAAGAATGGGTCTGGCATTCAGTGTCCAAGAGACAAGACCATTTTGGGTCAGCACTGAGAAACACCAGCTGTGAACACCAAAGGCAGTGCAACAGTCAAAATGACAGCCGCTAAAAGGACGTGAGGCTGCTGCTGGGCCATAAACACAAGATGTTCCGTGCACATTATCCTGCCACTAAGAAAAGATACAGTATGCACTGCCAGTCAAAGCCCGCTCTTGGCCAAGGTTCCCACAAATCTAGTTAATGTATAATTTATAATTGGGAATGAATAAATAAAAAAATAAAATAAATAAATAAATAAATAAATAGCAATCATTTAAAATTCTCAAGCATGAGAACAAGCTGTAACCGTACAATGTTTTACTCATGAAGGACACCTATTATATCCAGTTAAATGTTCTTTTTAGAGTATTTTATGAAAAAAAGCAATTCAATACACAGCTTATGTAACCTCTATAATCTGTAAAATGTTTGGCAAAAGTGACAGAAAGATTTTTAAAATACAGGAAATATCAGAGTTACAGGAAATTAAGGAAGCTGCATGGGGAGGTGCCTATGTGAATGTGGGCTGGTTTTAGGTCTTGCTGACATTTGAGACAGTAGAAGGACATGTCATACAGTGAAACACCAGTTGCCAGTGGGGCTCTACAGCTGCACTGACTTACCCCTCTCCTCCAATTCGGGCAATCTTCAGTCGGAAGTCTACAGAGTTGTGACTGGGTGGCTTCCACTTGAGGATGTCATCACATCTCCCTGGCCGGTATTTCTGTGGAGCCATAGCGGGAACAGTCAGTGCATAACCCAGAGAGACACAGATCAAGGGCAGGCTGGAAAGACCATTGGCCAGGGGCACTGTCTCTCCACCCTTTGAAGGTCATTAGTGATCTTACCAACCATTTAATAAAAATCTTTGGTAGTGACACTACCTTCTGTTTATTTAATAAGGTAAAATATAAAGTTCCACGCTAATGTGGAAAACTTAAGATCAATACTGCAGAGACATTATATGCACTGAGATTTGTGCTGGCGTCTTCGAGGGTGAGAGCACAACTCTAAAGCCAATGTCAATAAAGAACCACCTCTGCTACACTGTGAAGCAACTATATCAACTTTCAAGGATGCAGTATAATAGCAAAATATCACTCAAAAAGATTTAAGCGCTTTTATCACATGGTAGTTGTCAAAGAGGTCCATAAAAAAAATGTACCTTGCTCATTTAAACAAATGTGCAGTTAAACGTCCCTTAAAACTAGAATTTGATAAAATCTTCCTAGATGCTCTTATTTTTAAAATAAAAACTTTCATATAAAGACATTTACACATTGTTTACAAGGAACAGTTTGTCCAAGGTTACCTTTTAATCAGAGCACGGAACATGATGGACACAAAAACTTTGCCGTCACAGTGTGTCGCATCTGCACAATTGTGAATTGTCAGGTCTTATCATTTGTAACCTAGCAACCGCAGGATCATTGATCCCCCCTTAAAGGAACAGGATCTTTTTTTCCTTGTAGTGATATATATACATAGGGCACTCTGTCCTCTAGTGTTGGTTTTGCTCATGCTCCTTAATGTACACTTATTGACTACTGACAAGAAAAAGTTATTTAGAAACTGTTCATGTAGCTCTTCTTGGAAAACCTTTGTGCTTAGCAAGGTATACAACCTTTGAGAGTTGTGTTACAAGAAGGAGTAATTGTTTTTAAGAGATGCTTTCTTCAAAGAACTGAACCAACCCTTCAACCAACTCCAGAACAGTTCCTCGCTGGCTGAATTTGGCACAAGTTGAATGCCAGAAACAGTTATGTCTTAATACCACTGTTTAAACTCTTTAACTGAAGTAAACCACTAAAAATCAAAATAGTTACCATCAGTAAAGTTAGTAAAAATCTTTAAAATGCCATATTGCCAATGCCGATTTTCCCTTAAAATGAAGTAGAAAAAATGTAAGAGCAGAAAACAGTGAAGAGCAGATCCAAACCAGGTTGCCCAAAACTACCGGAGAAAAATGTTTCTAAATTAAAAGAGAAATCACCAAATTACTGAATAAAATCAAAAATCTGTATAGTGTGAGGTAAAAATATTAAGTACCACAGTGTGCAGCAGAAAATAAAGAAAAACACAAGGGCTCTGCTGCAGGTGTAAGCTCCCCATCAGCAGTAAGAACAGACGGGCCAGATTGGAATTTGCACAGAAATACCGAGGTGAGCCTCGGGAGCTTTGAAACCAGATTCTGTGGACAGATGAGACCCAAATAAACACCTATCGAAGGGCTGGAAAAGCTGTAATTGGGAAGGAAAAAAAAAACATTAACACCATAAGCACCCTAAAATACCAACAGTAAAGCATGGTGAAGGGAGTATTGTGGCTTGGCCACATGTGACTCCTACCAGAGTAAGATCAACAGTCTTTAGATAGCAGCAGCAGAATGATTTCAGATTTTGTCTGCAAAAAGCAAATAAATAAGTAAGTAAATAAATAAATAAGTTCATTGAAAGGAGACTGATGGCAGAAAGCCCAGCCAACAAGTGAAGTTTGGTGAAGTTACTGCATAAGATTTGAAACGACATAACATTTTTGCTTTTCATCTGCTTGTCCAACTGTTTATGATCACATAAATCAGGAAAACGCAATACTCAATACAAAAGGGTTTTATTAAAAAGAAACAGTGTGAGGTTTTGTTGTCAATATTTTCTTTGCAGGGCACTGCACATCTTTTCTTTTACATGTATTTAACATGCATCGTGTTTCTGTTTCAAATTCACCTAGGAAGTAACTGTCTGTGATGACATTGAGAGAAGCAACCTGGACACTGAGTGTCAGACAAATTAGTACCACTGTAAAATATGCCCACTTAAATTACTTTCCATAGGTTTCCAGAGTCACTTATTCAGCTTTCATGCATCTATAAATATCAGTCTAAGGCAGATTTGCAAGAGGAAGTAGCACAGTGGTTATGAACAAACACTGAAGGTTGTATCCCATTAAGATCACTGCTATAACTTCAGTATATTGCCAGGCTATCCAGCAAAGTCCAACATAGGTAATACAACGGTTCGGTCCCTGCTGTTAAAGGACACAATTCCCACCCACTTGTCCACATACAGATGATATTTCAGCACTTGGGTTTGACCTTCCAGTGACAATGCCACTTCTCAGGCCGCAGACCCTTTGATTGATTCCTACTGGGGGTCTCTGTCAGGTACACATGCTTGCTGGCAGGGTCAAGAGCCCCTGGAGAGGCTCTGCTTTGCTGGAGAGTGGCATCGATTTCTATGCATTGCCAAAAGACCACCATGACCCACCATCATCCAGACATCGATCCTCATGCAAAGAAACAATCAGAGCACATACTTACCCAGCGGAAAAAAAGAGGCTTCTAAACTTTATTTTACTGAGATAAAAATGTCTGAAAGGAACAGAAAAAACCCTGTTGTGGCTTCATACTAAAATACCAAATTTTATTGAACAATTTTAACACTGGTTTCAACAGTGGGTGGAAAAAGCAAAATTATTTCTATTGTTTAGGCTGAAAAATCTTCATAGCAAACAGTCCCCCTGCGTGAACCAATTTATCATTCTCTTGCAGATAACCATCACTGTTACTGCCACAAGACTACAAAAAAGGAAAAGCTTGTATTCAGTTTATTTACTACATAATGTGTAAATAAATTTAGGCAAACTAAGATCCATTAATCAAATTCATGGATGAACATTTATGATTAAATATTTGTGATGGGTGGTTTTTCCAGATTTTCCCCAAGAGAGTGCAGAGGACCCCTCTTAGTCTTTTTGCCATGTTGTGTGTGGGTAGCACATTTCACATTATCTTTAAATTTCAGCCAGATGTCACAATTGGCATTCTGGGGAATCTGCAACAAGAAGCCATTATTGGCAAGGTGATCCTGCATTCACCTTTCTGCTCAGTATCATTCTTGCCAAGAGGTGTGCACACAGTATGTTCAGTGAAGACACTCATAGAGGTGACAGACAGGAGTAGGGGGAGATTTGCCCATAGCTTTGGCTCTAGCTAAAACTGGTGACGAATGCTTTAACAGAGGGTCATGCTGAGAGCTCTGCTACTGCTGTCATTTGGGCTCGGCCCAGACTTGGGCTGGAAGGAAGTATTAACTACCTCCCTGTAAGGGGGAAGAGAGGCAAAACATCTTCCCTTCCACAAGGGCAGCAAGCAGAACCAGATGGGCCCAGGGTACCAAAGCAGATGACCGCTCTTCTAGCAGAAGGCGGAATTCCGAAGTTGAGCTATGAGCACGATGTGGATGGTGATCAAACAGGAGCTTTGCTCCCCAATTATGAGCCTGGAGGCCAAGTTTGGAATGACAGACAGACGCATTTGATTGCTGGGTTTTGTCATTTTAATTAATCTATCAAAGCGTCGACAGCTTGCCTATGAGAGGCTGTCCTCACAGCTGCTCATTAAAGCAAGAGGCGGTGTTTTTAAATTGCTCCACCACAAACTGCAGAGTGAATACCTCAGCCAATTTAGCATGCATGTTAAATTAGCCCACCCAGTAAAAAAAATAAATTGCCTACCCAATACAAAACACAGTTTGCTTTACCATGTAACAAATGAAAATAACAAAACCCAATTCTATCTTCGCAGGTCCTTCACAACAACAACAATAATAATAATCTTAATAATTACTTGCTGTTATTGTCAAAAAAGTGTTCTTTGACTAATGGCTATTCATTTATCAGAATGAGGACATTTAATTAACAAAAGTACCCCCGGAGCTACCACGACACCTCATCTCTTCAACACTGTGGGCGTAAGGGCAGATGAGAACCACGTTCCGCAATATGATCAGGCTGTCATAAATGCCACAGAAACCTATGAGTGCCATAAACAAAGTTGTTAGTTGCTCATCTTTTGCAAAAGTAGATAAATAATGGTCCTGTAGCATCACAATAATATGGCTAGATTGCCAATGGTTTCCTTCCGGTAACATGAGACTGTCCACTGGAAGCTCTCTTCATATTTTGAGTGTGTATGTGCGTGCACGTTCGAAGTATCTGCCTCTTGAAATACCTGATTAGATTAAATTTAGCTGAGATGCAGGGGCTTTGACAGATCATAAGTTTATACTCCTTTGTGCTGTGAAGAGTCAGACCACAGTTTACCCCATCCAGTTAGTCCGTAAGAGAAAGCATAGCTCACTATGATGATATGAGATACATACTCTACTGATCCATGCAAAAGGTGCATAAATGACCTTTCCATAACACACCCAAAGAAACACTTGGTGCAATATCCAAGGGGAAATAACCTTGTGAATAAGTTACTGAACATAGAGAAGTAATGCAAAGAAGGAAAAATGGCAAATTAATTGTTGTCAAACCACTTCCATTTTCACGTTCATAATCACAGGAGAAAACCACGAGATAAACTAGCAAGCTGGACTGCCTGTTACCCTATCCTGTCTGATCAGGCAAAAAGTATCAAAAGTCATATCAAATCTTTTCCGAAATTATGTGGTCGACATAGGGCTTAATTGAAAAAAATAATATGGTCAGGATATGAAAATTTTAATGTACTGTCAATTCAAGTCCCAGACACTAAATTGAGTTTTTTTTTAAATTAAACTCCAGTGATCATCCATTTGTACTCCAGTACAGAATAATTTGAATTTGCTCAACAAAGTGCTGTGTTCTGACCTCAAACCCATGTGGCCTTGAATGCTTAACTAACAGATCAACCTACTGCAGACAGTAACAATACAGAAAATTGTAGCCTTTCGATGGGATAACTCCAGCAAATCACTAAGACGTGTCATCTCTTCTTACCCTTTGCGAGTAAGAATGAGACATGGAACAGCATGCAGGGCAAGAGAGCCATGTGCCTGAAAATGCAGCCGCACTATATGGGGGCACCATCTGGAATGTGTGCCGATTTGCAGGCCCACCATCTGCAGACGCCAGCATGCTGTTCTGTGATTAATCTTTATAATGTCTTTTGTTTTCCTCCCCATCTTTGCCACGAAGAAACCAGTACTTTGGTCCCTCCTAGCATACCAAATGGGTCTTGGTCAGCAGCTGAATGGAAAATAAGAGGTCACAGCATGCTGCCATCTCGCAGATTTACATTACTGTTTGTTTTAAAATATTATAAATATCTCCCATTTTGACTCAGTCAGAAACCTGTCTGTGATTTACAGGGTTGAAGGAAAACAGATTTTGATAGACACCAAGGTCTTGGAGGCATTGAGTTAAGCATCTAATTTCCCCCGTTTCTGTGTTCAGATTGAGCAGTGAGGGGTCGACCCCCGTCAGCTTTTCATGCAACACTACTGAGTGGAACTCTTAACACTGCCACCTCCCTGAAGAAAATCTAAAGAAAAACAACCTGCCAGAATAAAACACTGTGAAAAGAGGATATGCATGGTGTACTTATGCAACTGGCTGCACACCAGAAAAAGGATCATTAGTGGTTAACACTGGAAAATGCCAGCAGTATCGACCAGGGTGCTACAAATGCAACAGATTGGAGAAAGAGCACCAACACCTCCTGTACTCTCTCTGATGAGGAGAAATTAATATCTGCATTGCTGCTTCTCCTTTTTTTTATTTAACTTAACAGTCAATGTTTCTTCTCTGTACAGAGTGCATTTAATGCAATGAGCTGACAGTGCATACAGGCCTCTTGCTGACCATTTCTATACCTTTCACAGAGACAAGGACACTGTAGCTCTTCCTGCTTGGGTGCAATCTGACCACAGCTGGAGGTGAGTCTGACAGGCCTATTGGAGGCCTTTTCAGAGTGAGAGTCATTACCGTCATGTGTCCTGGTCACAGTGACCCAGGTTGTTTTGTTATGCAACGTCTAACATCTTTCTTCGCTCTCAGTTTTTGCTACTGTAGAGGAAAGACTACATGCCAAGTAAAATATGGCACGCAGTTGTAGTTCTTTGGGAGTGTGATACATGTGCACACCCACTTCTTCCATCTTGCATTGTGATTCACACTATTAGCTTAAATTAGTAGAGCAAATCAGATACAAGGCCAAAAATACCCAGAATTCTCACAGTTATGTCACACATCCATGTGATTTGTCACCCATTTGTCATTGTGGATTTATCATGTACATCAGTTGCTAAGGTGGGTTGTCTTTGGGCTGCCTAGAATGTTGGGGTTCACAAAGTAGACTGCAGGGCCCCACAAACTGACCAAGTTATAATTTGTATCCTGCAGAACAGCACAGGTAAGGCAGAACTGACCCTGGATCAGTCATGAGCCACATAAGAGTCCCCTGCTGCCCTGACTGCCACACAACAAACAGCAGCAGGTACCACTATAATGACAGCTCCATCCACTGTTAGGATAATTGGTCAGAAATGGTGCCATCTTTAGAAGCTTTGGAGACTGAACTAAGAACCACCTGGTGCTAGGGCAACTCATTCAACTGCAGTTCAAAAATATTAACTTACTACTAGTGTCTGCTTGTCCATATCAGGGTTATGGTAGTCTGGAGCTTGTACCAGAAACGTAGGTCACAAGACCAATCATGAGGACACCCTGACCAAAATGTCAGTCCATTGCAGGGCTGCCACACATATTCACTCATCTCATCATATATTGCACGGAATTTAGAGTCACCAGGTCACCTAACACATTAAACCGGGCAGTGAAACCCTTAAAAACATGGAGAAAACAATACACAGGCTGAGCCAAATTTAATCTTACACCCAGAAAGCCCACTGATGGTAAAGCAGCAGTGCACCCAGTGGGCATCTGTGCTACCCTACCTCAAAAAAGCAACTCACATGCATGCATAAATAAAAAAATAAAAAATAAAAAAATTAAATAAAGTAACAAAAATAAAAGGATATATTAAATGTGTATCTATAAAGCTCAATCTCCGTTTGTTTGTCTTTTTCTTTAAAAGCAGAGTTGTTTTTCAGGCCACTGACTTGAAATTTTGTACACAACTACTCTTCACCCTAAGTGAGGTCTTTGTGTACTCAAGTTTATTAAACTCTGAAATGCTATATATTATTCTAAATGTTTACAATTCAGTCTCTGATAAGGCTTGGAGAAGTGGGAGTAGTGACATCACACAGAGCATATGTGCATAATGCCGATGAACTTTCTTGCCCCCCCACATACTTTCTCACATGCATAGGAGCACCCTGGCTGCCTCTCATGTTGTGCACACATGCTACCATACTTTCTCACTCAGTTTGGCAATATATAATTTGTCATTACTATCTGCAAATTGGTTTGCACCTGCTGTACATGCTCTACACACACGCACGCACGCACGCACACACACACAAATGTCCCAAATTAAACAAAGTTGAAAGGTATTAATGTATAGTGTTTATCATTTTATCATATCAATGTACATATCAATATGGTCTGCACCTGCAAGGTTAAGTTTAGTGATATATATTTGGTTTTTTCCCTTTTCACTTGACTACAACAGGGGCAGATGTCATTGTCTGTGGCGTTCACCTGTCAGACAGAAATAACAGTACTTATGTACCAAATACAATGGCTTTAATAGTAAAACCATTTGGTGATTGTATGTGTAAGTATTATTTATGTTTCTAATGCTACAATTTTCGAGCCAGCACCAGGTAACTCCGCTAGTAGATGTATAAATTGAAAAAAGTTATGCAGAAATAATACAATAATATTAAATAAACAATAAAAATACATTCAGATGAAAATGCATGTATTTTCCACTCCAATGAAGTACTTCCATATCAGTGTGTGACCTACTTACTTTTAAATGGATTACTGCAAATAATCACTGGAAGTAACGGTAAAAGAAAAGATTGTACATTAACTGAGGACAAAAACTACAAGCATCATTGTCAGCCAGACGGCCAGTGATTTAACAACAATGCAGAAGATCATCCATAAGAGGGGAGCAAATAAGTTGTAAATGTTTATCAATGGTGTAATAGGTCTGTCCTGATGACCAGTGGTAGTGAGGCCATATTTCAGACTCAGTGGGGGGCTAATTAACTTTCTCCTGAATTATTCATGAAGGAGTCCAGGAGAACCAATCACAGGACTTTAGTTAAAAACCTGTGGTGGGCTGGTTACAATCCTCCATGCCACGCAACTGTGCAGTTCAATTTATAAAGCATAACTTAAGCGGTCTCCCCAGTACAGTATTCCAATGTTCACCCATCCATGCATTGTTAGTGAGTAATTTTCCAGCATAGGGTAGCAGTGGTCAGCTATCCTCAGAAGCATGAAGCAAAGGGGGGGGGGGGGGGGGGTACCCTGGTTGTGATGCTAGTCCATCCCCCAGCAGTCTAAAAAGAAAATTCATTTCCAACATTGTGGTTTTTTAAAAAATATTTTAGGTAAATAAAATTTTTACTNAACAAGTAAATTCATTTCCAACATTGTAGTTTTTTAAAATATATCTTAGGTACATAAAATTTCTACTGTGATTTTTAAAATTTTCTTATCAGCTTATAATATGGCTAGATAAGGCTGAATTTAAATAATGGCCCAATTTTGAGTCATGCCATCCAAAAATAAAAGCAGCAGCAGTTCATGTAGTATTAAGGACTAGGTAGACTGAGCAGAGCTGGCAAGTAGTTTTGGACATTTACAAGGCTATTAATCAGTTCATTTTCCACGAAGGAGACAAGCAAAGTTAAGGGACAGTCAAGGAAGGAAACAAACGTCACAGTCCAGAGCCACTGGGATGATAGGAATAGGAAGAAAATTGTGTAATTTAAATATCATAGCTGACAGATCAATTAGCAACCCTAAAAGAGATGCATGCTTAAAGCAGCCTGCTATAAATACAGGTATTTTCATTGGTGCTGTTTACAAAGTGGAAAGCGCTTAGCCTTACAACTGTGCCAGCTCAAATTTGCATAATTTTACTTTGCAGTCTCTTCACAGATGACTGTTAACGGATAATGACAGAGCATTCAGCTTCTTCTATAATTGTTCCTGAAATTCAGGGCCATGGAACGACACTACTCGATGCTTGTTTACCATGCACAACAGTGGCTGGAGGCACTTTCTATGCCCCCTGGGGGTGGTTGCAAGGGGGATACTGATGCATTTTCTTCAACAGAAACAACATTTTAATGTTTTCTTGGAGTGCTGGAAAGAACATGGGAGTCCCTGCTTCTCATGGCACGTTAACAGTGTGTACACCAGACCTTCAGCCACTGCGAGTCATTAGTCTATTGCCTGGCTTCTTTGCCAATAATGCAAATTACTATCACTTATGCAGCACATAGGAAATGCTGCTAGATCCCACGGTAATAACCAGAGGGTGCTTTCTGTGAGCTGTATGAATACCACCCTTGTAACTTACTGCAAAACAGAGCACGCTGGACATTTTTTTTCCTTAGAGATCATGTATTATATAGGCACCCAAGTCCTGTATTAGATATGCCCTTTCCACCAAACTTATCACCCTGAATTATTCTCTGATTTACCCTTATGTTTCCTATTGTAACACTGTTTGGGCATCTATCTATTAAACATATT
Organism: Arapaima gigas; assembly: GCA_900497675.1. Classification (NCBI taxonomy): domain Eukaryota; kingdom Metazoa; phylum Chordata; class Actinopteri; order Osteoglossiformes; family Osteoglossidae; genus Arapaima; species Arapaima gigas. Next base: position 223,783 of record UFQX01000251.1, read on the forward strand.
TTTTCTTTCCCAGAAAGTCTGCCAGGGTCACTACCAGTTCCTTTATATTGTTTAGTAGTGTTGAGGCATGGAATGTTTTCCAGAAAAATCAATTTCAAAAGAGTGTTTATTTTCTAGTCATTAGGGAATCTCTTTCTCAAATTTTAATAACTGGTTTGTCTGTTATGAAAATATTCAACAGTATACTATCTGAATGTCATCTCACCTTCATTTCTCTTATTTCTGGACCACCCAGCATCAATTCTCTGTACGATTTCAAGGTTCAATAACCTTGTCTCCTATTGGAAATCATGTTAATCCATTTCATTAACTGGGAGATTTCTTAAAAAATGTCATGATTTAGCAAAATTCATTTTTTATGTAATATGTGGAACTCTATTAGACTGTTCTCTGTTGAATATTTTTGTCCAGTGTATCTTTATCCATTAGTCTATGGTTGTCAATTGCTGATATCTTTTCTAGTCTCCATTTCAAGAGTTTTGACCACTATTTTGTGCTTGAGAGAGATATTTCAACAAGCCTGGTGGCTTTTTTAATCACCCCTTCAAACTGCATTGTATTTCTGTTGTTCTATTTTGTCTTTACTTGTTCTTTTGTGCAAATAAATGAAATAGTCACATTTAGATACCCATACCACATCTTCCCTTAGAAATCTATTTCTATAGACACATGAACACTACTATGGCCCGTAGATATATCCAGAAAACTTCATCTTCCTACATTTACATCCACAGTATAAAAATTGTGATAAATGCAACGGTTGGGGACACAGCATTTCACTGCCACTCTGATAGTCACCTGCTTGCTTCATCTAGAGCTGCAAAGGTCTGAAGGTTCTGACCGATGAAGAGAGCAAAATAGTAGAACCAGGCCATTTTTCTTGCGGAGGTTTGAAGGAGAGATTAGACGAAAGATGAATAAAAGCCAAGTAAAGCCTCGTCTAGGGAGAGGGTACTATGGGTATGGATAAGGCCTTTTATAAATAAACTGACTTTAAAACTTACCCCCAGTGGCTGGAAAATGAGACCATCCACCTCGTGGCTCACTTGGGCGGTAAAGCTGCCTTCTAAGAGCTGAGAAGAAACAAACGACAAACAGCATAGATCATCAACAGCTGGGGAGAGCAGAGGGGACACAAAAGGAAAAAACATGATCTCAGTGAAAAATCACGGAGTGAAATTTAGTGGGAAAGCAACACAAATGGTCCCTTTAAGGAAGGATAAACAAACAGTGCTTTGACAGTCTGAGGACAACTGACAGTGATTAATGGGCAATGCGTGAGAAAACCTGTCATCTGCACCAAGTCGTTCTTAAGACACAGTGTAGTGCAGCCATTGCTTCTATATCTGATAATTAACTACAGAAATATATGAATTGAATCAGACTGTTCAATAAAATATAAAATGTATGAAAAAAAGATTATAAAAGAAATCCTTTCATTAGGAGCAGTTGCAATGAAAACACAGATCTGCAACATGCAGACATCAAATCCACAAACAGTTGTTTACATATTAATGTGGGTACTTTACAGTTCAAATGACTTCTAACCTCAACCCTAACAAAAAGTTTTGCCACAAAAAACTGGTTAAAAAACAATTTTCCTTATAATATGACACATGTCAGAAAGGGAAAGCTTTTAGGTCACAGTCTTCTGTCCTGCAGGCTGAAAGAGCATTGAGGTTGAACGTGTTAATTCCTTGCCAGCAACTGGTCAGGTTGAGGACAACTAAATCTGCTCAAATGTCACATCTCAATCTCAAATGTCACACTGGCAAATTCAAACAATGAAAAGCACCGCTGATGTTCAGTGGCGGTGGCATAGCTTGCAAATACCGATGGTCTGCATTCAGTACATCTGCTTCAACTTCCCAAAGGGCCTGTAAAGAGTGACGCTGGCAGCCTGTGTAAACAGCATGTCACTCAAGAGCAGCGGCAAATAAAATATTTCAAATTAAGCACTTCTTTCAGCTATAATGCTGAAGGTCAGAAAAGGACAACGAAATGTTCACACACTGAATCAGAATGCACTGACAAGTCACCTCTGTTAACAAGTTCTAAAATATTATCACAATTGCCTTTCTGTTCACACTATGGATAACAGATGGTAACAATTCAGCATCCACAAGCCTCATGATGGTTTTTTGGAGGCAGAGAGGATTCAGATGAACGCAATACATGTTTTTGGATAGAAAACTGCATTATGAATCCAACATTGAAAATTGACAGCTCCCTGGATAAGGACACAGACTTTAATCTAAAGGAACCCAGCTAAAGTAAAATATTTTCCTATATAAACAGTTGCTTCAGAAACCAGCTTCCAATACTGCTTCTTACACCAGTTGATGTATTTTTTTTGGAATATGCTGCTTAAATGCTCTGTGAAACAAAGTGTTTCCACTACTGTATCACTGGTTAGCTGAAATTTTCATTTAAGGCTGCTCTACAGTTTTCACACAAGTGAGTGAAACTATGAATAACAAAAAAAAGATTTGAACTTTTTTGGTCAGGATTCGAAATGCTGGAGCTGAACAGTATCTGAACTTATTTTGCTATTTGACCAAACCAAGTATCACATTTTATTGTCAGCAGCCAGTTTGTCGGTTTGATATTTTCATGCCTTCTGCAAGATATGCATTTCATTAAATTCAAGGGAGTAAGTGATGAATTAGCTTTTTTCAAACAATGTTCCAATTCTCATCATACAGTTTTAAGTGGAAGTGTTTACATGCAAAGAAAGCCACACCCACTCCTTCATGGACAGTCTTACCTGGGTTCATTCCCATTAATAAGCTCCCATCCAAGAACCATCTACACTATAACAGACAGGTGACTTTGTTGGTAAAACCTCTAACTTTTCCTTTTTCTATGCTTCCGTTTTTGTTTAAGTGAGATATTTTTATTTTTGGTATTCCCATAAATAAAAAGAACGTAAACGTGTAAGTCTACATACTCTCACCTTACACCTGATCAAGTCTCAAACTTTATGCACCCTGTCATATTCTCATGTTTTCAATTTAAAGGGTGCCTCAAGTAATCATCCTTATTCCTGTTTTACATAATTATAAATGGCTGTTTAACCAGAACACGTTCCTCACAGTTAAGTGTTTACAAGAGCAGTGTTTCAGTTGGAATACTTTGGGAATTCTGCATGAGATGGTGAATATTGATGTGGATGAAAATGTGGTCAATAACTGTGTAATGCAACCCTCACTTAGACAATATAAAACTACATGTTGTGTTCCATTACCTCCCAATAATACTGGAGACTACTTTTGTCCACATTTCTTACAACACATCAATGGCTATCTTTTGTGTTCCAGACATGGGGCCCCTTTTCTGCCTGCACTTGAAACAGTTATTGAATTTTTAAGATACTCTTCTCTCAAAAACACTAATTTCATCCATGTACAAAAGGAAGCCCATGGTGACTACAGCCCTGGAGGAGTGGGCTAATTACCTTGAAGGATAAAAATTACTTTTGCTCCATACATGCAGAAGGTATCATCTACAAAATGTCAATGAATGACCAATTTGCAAGAAGGAGCTCTATTAGTAGTGTAACTGAGGAAAAAAAAACATGTCACAAAGTACAAAGGGCTTTGGTCAACGACAAGGTAAATGCTGCTCCTTACTTCCTAAAATGAGCTCAGCAAGCAAGTACTGGACTGTTGATAATATATTTTTGAGGTTGATTTTGGAGGCTAGAGGATAGGAAACAGCAAGGGTCCTTTACCACACCCCCTACACCACCAAGTGTGTGTTTATCCGGACATACAGGAAAAAACAGCATAACAGAGACATGCATTTGTGACATCTTCAGTCTGCTGCAAATTAGCACATTTTCTAACTGTTGACAGAAGTTAATCCGTTTTTACTACACTGTAGGTTTGACATAATGCAGCACTACTTAAAATGTGGTCAAGGTTTGGAACCTCTCTGTTTCCCATCTAACACTGAGTTTATGAAGTTCATGACTGATGCGGAATTCACATTAAACACTGGAAATATCTATATAGATAATGTCTTGTGCATTTTTTAAGTAGAAAAGACCAATGTTAACTTACAGCATTGCTTATCATGGGTAGTTTGCTTTTTAATTTAAGGTGTTACTGGATTTAACTGTAAATGGGTAAACGTAATACAATCTGTCAACTTATCCTGTATATTCGTAATTACTACCTGAACAAACGGTAATTACCGCAGCATTCCACTATAAAGCCCACTTTCATGGTGCTACTCTAGTTAAATTCTATAGAGGGCAATTAAAAGAAAGTCTGCAAGGCAATATTTTAAAGGACAATTAGTTTTCACAGAAAATGTGTGAACACGGTATGTTTTCAGAAAAAGTCATAGAATGCAAGTGTATGCAGTCGGGGCTTGTCAGTCATACACCACATTGTACCAAGACATTGCACAAACAAAATCTCAAACATGATTGAACTTATGAAAGCATTCTGAAAACTGCATGCGACTACACTATATACCCAAATTTCAGCCTCAGTACATAGCAGTCTGAAGTTTTGTTTTTCCAGTAATAAAACCATTCACTACTAACCAAAATAAAACTCCTTTTTAATTTATGAAAAAACATGGCTTCACTTTCTCCAATTTGAACTGCAGTTCTTCAGAGGAAATTGGTCTCACTGTCTCACTGAGTATGTAAGCATTTTGAAAAATATAATTATGACAGTCCTGATGCAGTCAAAATACAGCATTAGGCTACAATACTGAAGGCTATGAAATTAAATCACTCAAGAGTGCATGGACTTTGAAGAGAAAACAACTGTTCTTGCACTCCATGTAGACAGGCTGCTGTTTCTATCAATAAGAGAACACCCACATTAACCATCTCCAAACTTCAAACAAATTCCAGCTGCTGATTTTACAAATAGAGCTTCTTTCATGAGCAGGAAAAATTCTTAGCTTTATACAGAGCGCATAGGGGCCTGTTTGAAGCAAGGATGAGAAAGTTAGGAAAAAGAGCAGCATGGAATCATGGAAATGTGTGACACATGGACTAGAGGAGTAGGCTGATTAAAGAATAATAATGTTTGGTTCTCTCCTGGTGATAAATGCAACAAGAGGAGGGTAATTTCCTTAAGCCTCAGAAGCATAAACCTTGAAAACAAGGTAAAGTGAAACTAAAGTTTTCCTGGGTAGGTAGAGGATAAAGAAAACCCTGTGGCAAAAATATGGGTGGGAGGGAAAAAAAGACTACCATTCATACATAGCTGAACTTAAGTAAAAATGACTACTTTGTAAATGGAAAGGAATATGTTGCTCAGAAAGATTATTCATGGTCAAACATTAGGGAAAATAACATAGAAAAGCAACAGCTGTAAAACAACTAAAAACGAAACGGGGACCTGAGACAAAGAAAACACCTACAGCTCTAACAAATGAGAAATCCATATTCCACTGTGGTAGCCTTACGTGTAGGAAAGTCAAATTTCTTTTTTCCGCAACACAAAAAGTTTTTAAAGTGATGACAAAACCACATGCAATTTATAAACAATTTTTAATATGCAACTTTACCTTACACAATGACACTACTAGAAATAGTGATCATATTATGAACAGTAATAGTAGAGTCAATAGTAAAAGTATTGTTTTTTCAAATGAATTTAACTTAATTTTGAATTATCATGAAAATACAGGCTGGCAGACCTGTGGAACCTGGCCACCCAACACTCTGCAACTCTGCTCACTCATGCTTTCCTTTGAGATGTTTTGCTCAGAACAGCAGGCCATTTCTTATACTTTTATTGAGGTAGAATCAAAATAAATAAATATAATTCACACCACCTATTCTCAGCATGGTTTAAACAAGTAAATAGTTTCTATAAGTTTTTTCTGTAAGTTTAAAAAGTATGTACTCAAAAAATTAGGCAAACAGATGAAACAAATTTTCCTTCTAGGACATATTTTTCCCCCACTCAAAATAGAAAGCTTTCAGGTTTTTTTTTTTTTTTTTTTTTTAAAGTTTAGCCTTTTCTGAGTTCATTTCTATCTCTATCACTGATAGAAATACCATTGTTCATCACTAGTTGTATTTTTTTTTTTTTTAATTGGCAGCCTGATCAAATCCAACTCTGCACTGTACACACAGGGTTAGGGCCCACATATGGGTTGTGTGATTTAAACTTTTTGCTTTTCACATTCCTCTACAACTGTGGCTCCACTTGCAGCTGGCATTCAGTCTCGTCGTGTATGTTCCAGCTGACCATCAGCAGAACCTCAACAAGTGGAGAGACAGTCCATCTGAGTTTAAACAGCCTTCAGTAGTTATTACCAGTCCAGCAAGAACTGTTAGCCTCTTACCATTTAAAGAATATTTTCAAAAATATAATTCAGGCTTTACACTCCAGATTAAGATAGCAGGGTTCCTGGGATTTTAATGTGCCACACATTGCTCTCATGGTCAGACCCTTAATCACTACAGCAAGCTGTTTCAGTATTTAAGTCCAAAACAGTCAAAAACAGTGTTCACCTGCTGGCAGTAAAATAAACTCACCCTTCAGTCAATCTGCCTTGACTAAATTTTCAGCTAAGTTTTCAGTGACTTTTAGCCCCAAGACCAGCTACAACCTGGTCAGGGCACTTGCTCATCACAGGTTTTACAAAATAAATCAAGCAATCTAAATAATGCATCAAACATCCAGTGTGCACTTGAACTGCTGTCTCCACAGAGGTTGCTTAGAGCAGGGACACGCCACTATCGGCTTGTTCTGACTGCCATCCAAAACAGACATTACTGTATGAACAGTTTGATGAATAAGCCTACTGTTTTTGTACAACAAGGGTAACCAAATTTGGAGGTAACTGATTCAATTCCTTCTCCATGCGCTCACTCATCATGTTCGACTTTTGAAAAATAAAAGGCAAAAGTGCTTCACCAATTTTTATTTTCTATTGTGGTGTCTCAAGGAAGATGACTTTTTCAGCCTGTAATTCAATTTGGCACAACGACACAGTGAGTTGTGGTGGGCCGTTAGGTGGCCAGAAACCTGCCAGAAGGCCCTCCATAGTGCTCCACGCATACCAGTGGAGGCTTCTCATCAGACTTTCTGGGATACTCTGATAATGCCTGAGAAATGGTTTCCCCTGAATCCTCTGGGAAAAGGGAATTCTGCTATACTGCCACCACAAGAGGGAATGTAGAACAGTTTACTCACATATGTCTGTGAGAAGTGAGCTTTGCTGAAAGATTTCTGTTTTTTTTTCTTAAAAAAAAAAAACTTCAAGAATGAAATTAATAAAAAGACCCAGAGAAATAAAAGCCAGTAATAAAATCTGAGAAAATGTGCCCACAGTGAGCTCTGTTCCAGTCAGTTTGCAGGTTGACTTTAAATTAAAATGTGCATAACGACAGTCTTGACATTTTGGAAGTGACAGTAATATTCACTACAGATGCAGAAACAGCAAGTATCTGCTCAGGTGAAGCACATAACAGCCAGATCTTGGTCCCCTGAATGGCTGAAGGCATTTGTTATATTATTATTTTAGACAGCAATAATTTGTGGTTCCTTAAACTCAGAGAGGTTGGAGCAGGGAACTGTGGGTTCAGAGCACATTTACAGGGACTGGAGACCTGGTTTCTGAAAGCATCTGCAATAAAAGAAGATCTTGAGCTCAAAAGCACACACAGGTCTCTTAACAAGTGGCTGCTGCATGTTCTCTATGCTTCCCTGCCCACCACACTCCAGGAACTTGTGTCCCTGCCACAACCTGCAAAATATCATTCTGCACCAATGAGGGCAGGAGGCAGACAGCAGCATCAAAATAAATCTAAAATAAATAAAGAACATTTCAGAGCACTGAATCTCAGCAAAGCGAAAAACGCTCCCATGTTTACAATGCTCTTGACGTTGTGCGCATTGGCTCATGGGCTTGGCGCTGTGTGATGTTGTGTAAGGATTGAGAGTAAGGTTTTGTAAAGGAACAGTGCTTGGGTGTCTCCTGTGAACACAAGCCCAACTTATGAAAGCAACACTTCCCATTCATGTGCTTTGTTCACACACAGTTACGTTATCCCTTCACATAACCATTACGCATTTGGGTGAATGACAACACATTCTGGAGCCTTCTGTAGTGATGGTTTGTTTTAATCATGGGCTCAGTGCAAAAGTCCATGAAAATGATCTGGATAAGGAGATTGTGCACAATATCATTCACTATTGTGATATGTTCAGTAGGAGGTCAACCCAGGCCACCAAAAAGCCCCAGGGGAGGCCTGAAAGAAAAAGTAACACCTAGAACTGTAAATGGTGGGGTTTTATTTGGATCGAAGGCCTGACATCAGCTCAAGTTTTACTGGATTTGAGGAGCTCATAGAGGAGAGAATGGCAGCAGCGATGGCTGCTGAATGAGCGCTGCTCTGGTGGATGAAGGACACAGGAACATGGGCGAAACAACTAAAATGATCAGTGTCACGGCTCCTGTGACAAGCCCCTTATCATGGCTAGCAGGCAGCTAGCTCTCTTCCCCTCCTGCCCCCATCAAACAGATGAACCAGGAACATGATGTCCAGCTCGCCAGTGAAACTCTTCCTTAAAATAACGCTCAGAAATATCACTTCCTCATGCTGCAGCTCTGAATCAAAGGTTTCATAATGTCTATCAGCAGAAGGTGATGGGGGAACTTACCCTGGAGACAGAAAGATGGAAATTAAAAGAAGTGAACTTATTTGAAGTATGATGAGGAAGAACATGAGTGGTGTTTTTTGGCACAGGACTCTAAACAGATCAGTTTGTCCTCAGGTCATGAAAACAGAGAGAGGGACTGAATGAACAATCACCCTGGGAACTGCAGTGGTAAACATCAAGCCTCTTTCAGCTGTACTCTGCTGAAGCACATCCAACATGTTAATCAAGAGACATTCTCTGAAAGCTAGAAACTCAGTGACCAGCAATCATAAGAGCAGGCTGACCAAACCAAATTATTTTAAACCCAGTCATGTCACCTTGGCAACAACAGGGGCAGTAAACAGTATGATTTGCACTGGCAAAACAGAATTAATTTTATGATATTTGTTCAACAGACTGTATTGAAACACATTGATTTTGGTTAAGACTCATCTTTTGTGGTCTGTAAGACTGTGTTGCTGTTACAGCGAACAAAGAGAATAAACTACACAATTAGCTAGCTCTGTTTCCCCTGTGAATTCAATGTCAACACAACAAGTGTCATCAGCATTTAATTTTAGAGCAGTCACATCCTACTGCTATTGAACACAGCTGCAGAAAAATGGTCACGAAAAGACTAAAGAAAAAAGCTCAGAAGCAACTTACTGTATTGAGCATAACTGCTGAGCTTTGGGATTTACACCCAACTTTCACCCTGGAATTTAATAAGTGGTATAAAAATGCACCATGTAGTTTCATCCCTGGGGGAAAGTCAAATAATCTCCCACCCCCAAAGATGTGACCTCTGACATTCATCAAGCTCTGTTTTCAAAAATTTAATTCACAACTAAATCAGATTCTGGAAGGGTCAAGTCAGCAATACTCCCTTTGATCTCTAATCAACCATCGTCTCTTTGAAAGTAGGGCAAAAGACACACCTTAACTTGAACCATATTTCGTACTGAAATTGCCAGTTGACTTTGTCAAACAAATGAGGAGGGAGCAGCAGGCACAAGCACTATAACACCAAAGTACCATGGCTGTATTGGACTTTTTAATATGAAAGTGTAACTAATTTGTAACTGGACTGGCCCTATGTATGCTTCCTACAAGTTTTTTTTGTTTTTTGTTTTTTTTTTTTTAAATCAGAGGAATTTTTATTTAATTAAACATCTCAGTTAAGTCTAATTGAGAAGCAACAATGACACAAATAGCACTTTAAAAGCCTCTGCTCTTCTCACCCTGGAAAAACCTGACCAATCAATTTTACTGTCAACTGAGAAGTTTAAATCTACAGATGCCTTAATGATCAGTGCTCTACTGAGTTTAAGCTGGTGAATGCTGCAAATAAACTGAATCAAGATTTTAAATTTATGTTTGTATATATCGTTTGCAAAAAGAACACATTTTCTCCAGATTTTTCACAACACCAAAAATTGCTGTTCTGTACCAGTAGGCCTGGAAAGGCATTCCGCTTCTGGGGATAAAGATGATATTGTCATCTTAATCCAAGGAAATGCCACTGCTGTGATTTGGCTGAGACACAGTGTTGGGTTTGCAGACCAGGGAGAGATAATGCCAATGCTGTGCAGCTTTACTCCTGCTGGGTACTAAGTACACACATACATTCATCAAAAGGAAGACCACATTCAAAACAAACACTTCAATAAATCTTACTTGAAGGTGCACATAATGTATTGTGAAATCTATTTTTTCCGTGGACAATTTAAATGCTTGCCCAAATTTTAAAACGTGGAAATATTTCTTCTTTTTCAGTTTAAAGCACTTTACCCTCTACTTCCTCTCATTTAGCTATGTCTAGTTAGCCCTCCCCATACCACGGGTTTCCCAGAGATGTAGCTTCTCAGATATACGTGCTCTGAATCTCCTACTTTTTTAATTCTATGGGCTACAACATTCATTGCTTGACATAATATCTTTGAAAATGAAAGCTCATATCAATGTATGTGTCAAGCAATGTGAGACAGAGAAACCCAGACTTTGCAGCCACTCAAGAGACCACACATCCAGTAAATTGTAACACTGCATATCACTTGCAACCTATAGTTGTTTACGAAAATAGGTAACTCTTGAGATACGAGTCTTTGACTTATGGCTTTATGTATATACCAGTAAAATTATTTAATATCCTTTACAGAATAAAAAGGCTGATTTATGTTTACGAGTAACAACCACCTAGCATGGGGGGAGGGGCTTTAAAAGTTTGCACCAGCAGGTGGAGCTGCCACTTGTTCTTTTTTGCAGTTTCCATCTCTGCACCTTAGTTGTGCAGGTTGATTCTCCTCTGCAATCTTGTGGTCTGATCAGTACTTATCTGGTGCATAATAACCCTTAAATTGCAGAAAGTGGGAAAGAAGCACATAAAGTCAGAAAAGCCCAAAAAGAACAAAAACCTATTTCTCTCAGTGTTAAAATTGATATGATTAAATGATTTGACCACGGCAAGAGAAGCAAAAATGTGATGAGACTGCGTAACTTTTTTGTCCATTGTATGTAACAATATATCTGCCAAAATAAAAGATAATGAAAACTGCTGAAACTACTGCTGTCGCATTGTCAGTGAAAGATGTGTCTCTTAGTAGGCATCCAATTTTAGAAAACTGGAAAAACAATTCTACAAAACACAAAATGAGGCTTACCCACCTTCTTATATTATTACAGTACTGTACAGCATTTATATTATTATTGCTAGATCACTGAATATTATTCAAGAAAGGAAATGTCTGTTTTTAATGTAAATGTTATTTATTTCTCTGGTGTTATTTGCGCAAACACAAGGATGACAATGTAGGCCCAGGAACATTACATGCATCACTGACTTATGAGATTTCACTTTATGAACCAATTTCTAGGAATGCAATAGGCTCTTAAGTAGAGGGATACCTGTACACCACTGGGGAAGCCTCAATTATTTTTACTGACACTCTCTCACTCTCTCTCTCTCTCTCTCTCTCATACAAACACACATACAGAGCACACAAAGCTACAACGACCTACATTCATAATTTCATCAATCGGTGCAATATCAAGGATGGGATAGCTATCCAAAAAAAATCTCATGCAGATACCTGAGAGTTAGAGCTGGAATTGGATGGGGCAGAGGAGCATCTGTACAAGAGAAGATCCTATTGTTGTGTCCTTTGCTACACGGTCCCTAGAATGGTCACCTGGACCCTGCCCTGTGGACCCACACTGAGTGCAACTTGCCTTGAGAATGAATATGTTATAGTATGGTTAGAGTAGGGCTGAAGAAATGAGGAGGAGCATGTGGCTGTCGACACATTTTAATTCAGCCAGCCTTTTTAATGTGGTTTGCACTCTGGAGCACAAGTGGCATCACAAACTCTTAACAGCCCAGCATCTCTGTAAATGCACCACTTAAAGCATCTTTATTATTCATTTGTAGCACAACTGAAATGTGACTTATAATCGCAAACATGATCTGTTCATTCATTGATAACCAAACTTGGCTCTGTGTTGCAATGTTTTTACACCCAATTGGGAGAAGACCACAATGTTAACTGCTATTTTGAGATTTTGTAAGCTTCCAGAGATTACTTTTAATGCTTATAACCTGCTCTGCATAATTTTCATACTGGAACTGTGAAAGTTCAATAAAAGGACTAAAGACTCTTTTGAACACGTCTTCATTTACAGAGATGTACCCTTTTCTTGGATTAAATATTTTAACATAGAAATATGTTCTTTTTTCCACTGACCGAAGTTGATGACTTTCACTAGAATACAGCAATAGTTACGTACAGACATGATGGTGAGACGGCCATAACAAATTAATTTATTATCGCAGATGCTAAACAAAAAGCAACAATGGGACATGCCACCCTCCAACCCTCTGTTATCTAATCCATTCCACAAAGAAGCTCAAAGTCCAGGTACAAATAAACTTTTTTGCCAATTAAATCTAGTGCATAGAAATGCAACTAATTTTCCTCTAAATTCCAATAAGGATTTTGAAGAAAGGACTTAAAAGCCAATGATGAAAAGAATGAAAATACATCTGGAGGCGATGTTTAAAGCAGTATACATCTAGGGAAATTATTTGTCAGAAGGAACAAAGCAAGACCTTGAGTGCACCAAACATAGACAGAGCTTCAGCAGCTGACACAGCTCCGAGACAATTTCAGCTTTCAGCGAAAACATCTCGGAAAGAATTTTAGCCAGACATGTTTGCCTGCAAACCCTAAAGTCAAATGAATAACGGTGATTTACATGTTTCAGCCTCCTTCACCCTTCCAGGAAAAAAACAGACATTTCACTGTACTTGATACAGAAGGCCATAGTACAAAACAATGAGGCAGTGAGTAAAATAAAATTGCATATTTGATGACTTCACTACTGTAACATCTTTTGTCAACAGTGCTTTAACAAAAGGCAATTTGTCACCATGACCGTTAAAGGGGGCTACAGGGTTAAAGAGGTAACAGAACCGTTCAAATTCTAGTTTAAAATCTGAAAAAAATACAAAGAGCTTAGTGATGGGGGTGGCAAATAGCCCAACCCTGATCAGAGTTCATATCCTGTCAGAATTCAAAGAATGTAACATGTAAATTCAGCTGCAGCTGGAAATGGCAGATCCGGTTTTTTAAAATTGACAGGAAGAAACTTCACATTTGCTTCGGCTATCATTAATGATTTGGACCACAGTGTCGAGAGTGGATTGCTTAAGCAGAATTCAAAATCTAAATTTCAGGAGGGCAGACTTCAAGGGTCAGGTGGCAAAGTGTGTCACATAGCCTGTCTGTGAATGAATCGGGTGCAATTTGTCACAAGAATCACACACACTGAGTAAGCGACAAGATCAGAAGTAACAGAATAACTACTGTTTTAATCTGCAAATGCAATACAGGGTACAGCTAGTGCATTGTGAACCAAACACAGAAGTGTAAACAACCAAGGACTATAAACTTTTAAATGTTTGCCATCTCTTGTTAAGTTAGATGCACAAAAAGTCAACATTTCTGAAAGGGTGTGTGAATTTTCTGTTCAACAGCATTCATAAACTCACTCAAAAGACAATTAAAATTGTACAAAAAGCACTTTTACCTTGGTTTTAATTTTCAATAGTGATTATCTAAATATTATTAACAAATAACTGCCCACTACAGCTTGTACTTTCTAGAATGGATGTCAGATGAATTTAAAATTCAATGGTGTATAAAAATCATGTATGGACCAATTTTTCAGTCATGAGAATAATCTTCAGGAAAGCATTGCATTTTTGATAATAAAAGCATTTGACTTTAATAAATAAATGACACTAAAGTTTATTAATGTTTGTGGAGCATGGATTGATGCTTTAGTCAAATGTGTGCATGTGCACTGTCTTGTGACTGAAACTCAACTCAGATGTCCACATGGGCCACAGTTCAAACAGGTTTTTATTCCAGCCACTGTCCTTGTAAAATACTAACAGGACACTTTCACTATAAATACATTCAAACTGCAAACATAATTTGAACATCTGTCTTTGTAAACAAAGGCAGTGCAAATGGTTGGGGAAAGTTTTATGTGTTTTGAAGCTTGACCTCTCATTAAAACACTGTTTCATTAAGCAATAGATTGTGCTGTAAGGGGGCAAAACCAAAGACTGCATTCACTGTAACCCTCTCGAAAAAGAAAAACACCTGCTGTACAGAGTTGTCGGGTCCTTCAGATATGATGTCCAAGTGTCTAAAGTCTAAAGTGTGCCCATTTTGAGGAGGGACCCCCATTTACCTTTCTTGATGTGTGGATGTCAAAGAATGGCTTGTTCCGAACGCTGAAGGGCTCCTTGGTCTTGTCAATCTGGCCCATCTTCATCTTCTCCAGCCTGGGAGAGATGATCTCCTTCTCTATACAGAGGAGCCGGGTATTAAAATCACACTGTCCCACTGGCTGGCTCTGTAAAACATGGGAAAAATTAACTGGGGGGTGGTAAAATATTAAATGTAATAATCAGTAATGTATGGAAGACTGAATTTCTGTGATAGACAAAACAAGGGTTAGTGTTTTAGTGGGCATGGGGATGGAAGAGTGATGACAGTTGGTCAAGTTCACGCTGCTCAAGAGAAAAGACTCTCCCATTACACTGCTACATCTGTAAAGCCCAATCTCTTTCTACAAAGGGTATATTTATTCTTTATGCATGGCTTTATTTTGAAAGCCAAAGACTTTCAGTTTAACATACGAACAGATCTCTCCTGTTCATATATGGCAATGGGTTAATGGTCAGGCAACGGACACTTTTTACTAATGTAAGAGTAACAAAGTTTGATAACATTTTGTTATTCCTTTTTTGATTTCTGCTGGACTATGACTGGGGTGTCGTGTTCTAACAATACTTGCAACCACTTTTTAAGGGTAATATAGTTTGGTGATATGTAATATATCACTAGTGTTTACCTTTTTACTTTCTCACCCAGGCAATGCCAGGTAACTAAGCTACCTAAATAAAAAACATGCAGCAATGATGCTCTAAAATCTAGCCATTATGATTTTTGTTTCCTGTCTAGGAGACAAAAAAACTACACAAAATAAATATGAATAAAATGTCACTGACATAACTACTTTAGATGGCTACTCATCATGAAGACTTTTCTTCATACTATTCTTTACTGTCCCTTTATAACCCATTTTTGTATTATTTATTTCCATGACAACAGTGTAGAGAGATCATAACAACCATTTTCAATGTCTACTCAAGTGTTTAAAAAAAAAAA
The DNA here is from genome assembly GCA_900497675.1 of Arapaima gigas. Classification (NCBI taxonomy): domain Eukaryota; kingdom Metazoa; phylum Chordata; class Actinopteri; order Osteoglossiformes; family Osteoglossidae; genus Arapaima; species Arapaima gigas. Next base: position 239,147 of record UFQX01000251.1, read on the forward strand.
AAATACAACAGCTCCACAGGTAAGAAAAGATTAATATCTCCTGACAAGGTCTCTGGGGTAACTGGCACCTGTAATAGCCAATCACCTCATTTGTATCTCATAATTCCCTTGGGCCTTCGCTTTGGCCGCCTGCCCTGGGCTTTACAAAAAACTGCACTGTCTTGACTGTGTGGACTGCCGCTCATCCAGCATTGAGGCCTAGTCTGAACTCTTCAAATCAGAAGACCATGCTGACACCATATAGACATGTTTTTGGTGGGGTTGGACCCAGAGTGACCTCAGGCAACTGAGACAGAAGTTTGAAGGGTATTTCTCATGGAGACAGAAGGCTTATTGGGTCTTCAGCATCATCTTATAGGGTAACAGCTGCCATTTGTTGTGGAGTCAGTGATTTATGACTGAGCCTTAACCCCTGCAGCAACTGGTCCTGCACAGAGACTTGCACTACAGATAGTTTTTATTCTGCGTTTTTTGTCTTTGGTAAGTCTCTTTAGCTGTCTCCCAGAAGCTTCATCTGAATGTTTTTCAGGACCAAAGAAAGACCACTGCTCCGAGCCCTTATAAGCCCATGGGGACAGTACCTCCTCCATATAAAATGGAATCTTCTTCAACCCACATAATGGGAGGAGGCTTGGATGCCTTGTTAGAATTCATGAGTCTCCAGGCTGTTGTGGGTTTTGGGTATGTGTCAAAGCCCACCACAGGCTTGCAGCTCCACTTCAGTCTCTGGGAGAAGCCTGCATGTCTAGCACAGATCAAACATAGATGGTTTTACAGTCTTGAGTCCTCCTGACCTTGATCACAAGTTGGTATTAGCAAGTTTTTTTTTTTTTTTAAATAAAAATGTAATGAGTTGGTATGGTGTCTAGAATACTGATGTTTTCTTTCAGTCAGGGTAAAAATATAATTTAAACTGAGGAGCATTGCAATCCAGGTTCTAGTTATTTGGACAGTACAAGAAATTTGATGCTAATTACCAATTTTTACTTATATTAACAAAAGGTCTTGCCCACTAGTATAGTCGGTAAAATGGAAAAGAACACCACAAGGGAAAAAGCTACACCATGAGTAAAACAGGTTGTAGGCCAATGCCAAGTAAAGTTTTCAGCTCTGCCCACAAGCCAGCAAAGGGTTGTAGAACCATCACATCCAAAACAGTGTTGATGCTGCAGTGCTTAAAGTGATGTAGATGCCAGACTTTTTTAGCTCTGCATTAAGCTGAAAAACTGTGCAGCAACAACAAACAAAAATGAAATAAATGAAGATATCTCAAAGGAAGGCAAACAGGTGTGAAAAAAGTATCAGACCTTGAGAGAGGGAGGTGAATTGAAAACTTATTTTTGCCAAACGGACATCTCACTGCAGGTTGATGAAATATTAAACAGGACTGACAGTGCACAGAAATAAATCTGAGAACAGGGACAGTGAGCTCTGGAGGGCTCCTGCTTCATTAAATCCAGAGGCTGCGTGGTCAGTTAGAACGACTGTGGCTGGAAAGGTTGCGTGAGGCCAACGGGGTTTGGCCTGCAGCGTGGGCCCCACTACAGGCCATCGGCAGGGACCAGCTTCCTCGTTAAAGGCCTTTTTGCGAACACCAAGGATGGCAACTGTGATATGCGCTATGTGCTAGTGCTGATCGAAGAGTGTTTTCCTCACCCACAGCAGCAACCAATAAATAGCTTCAATCAACAGTTATCTTTTTTCCTCAGCAGCAGAATATCTAAATCTTTAAAAGGAGAAACCAAGGACACAGCTTTTAACTTTAAAATGCAAAAACCAGCTATAGCTTGCAACTCTAATTGACCAATTTCTTCTGCTTTATGCATTTTGATTTAGATTTTTTTAATCAAAATTGTGGGACATGCAACACTTTCTAGGCTGCAGGGCAAAACTGTGGACTTGGGCTAGATGTTGGGATAGATGTTAAAAAAACAGCCCATTTCAGCAGCTTGGACAATGTGCAAAAATAAATGTAACATGCTGTAAATTGGTAATGTAACGAGGTGACCATGCACCCTGTAAAATAAACCTATTTTTTTGTAATGAGACAGAGGTTTACATTTGAACTGACATGTAGAGACACTGTCTTCAATTTATTTCACGTTTAAATTTATTCATTAATTTGATGCATTTCAGTTCAATGAAAAGCTGTCTAAAATGACTTCCTCATTTATGTAGCTGGATAATTTTTACAAGAGAAATTCAACACAAATACCTTGCTGAACAGGTAATACAGCAGGAGGTGAGATCCAAACCTATTTCCTTCAGGTCTAAAAACAGTGCCTCTAACCACTATGCCACCTGCTGCTTTTACCTACTAATAGTTCTATTTCTAAAACAAGATCATATCACTTTGGTCACGGGGCCAATGAAATCTGTCACAATAAGTAAATCCAGGTAGGTCCAAACAAGGTCCAAAGCCCCGCCCTTCTACATGGGACCTAACTGTGGCTGAGCAAGGCTGATGTGCATGGTCATAAAGGGATGAGGAAGGTGGGGGGGGGGGGGCTACAAATCCCAAAAACGACCAATAAATCTACTCCTGACGTATGAAAAATGAAATCAAGTAGCTAAAACATAATACAAAAGTGAGTTCTTGAAGATGGCAGAGTAGATCTTAGCATATCTTCAGGCTGGCTCAATGTGGAAACCTGCGTGGGCCTCGCTGTGTTTGTCAGCCAAGGTGTGGGAGGATGAAAAGACCCTTCAGAGATGCCGTTGAAAAGGATCCTGGCTTCGCGCCCCAAGGAAGATGCAAAGCTAATATACTTATCACATTGCTTTTTTCCCCTGGTATCTGCATTCATTTTTTTTGTTGCTTAGCTGATGCTTTTTTGTGTAATGGTAATTACGTTTTTATTCATTCATTCTGTTGAATACTTTACTCAAGCAATTCACATTAAGCACCATTCAGGAACTCCTTAAATCAACTTTCAAACAACAAGGGAATGTCCTTAACTTGCAGACCACTTGCTGACCTTTATTTTTGCTCCCAAAAAATATATTTACATGCAAAAAATATATAAATCATTTGTTTATGGAGATACAATAAAATGGACAAAAAAAGGTATTTTTAAGTTCAGGTTTTTCTACTAAAAAAAACTGCATTCTGCTCATACAAGACTTGTGTCCAGTACCCAATTCAGTCTGATCAAAGACAATAATACATTTTAACAGGTAATAAAGAAATACAGCTTTAAATTATGCTGGATTGACCATGAACACATAGTAAAGCTTTTAAATTTACTTCAGAAAGCTGGCAAAAAAGCGAGAAAATAAAAAATTTGGCCTCATAAGTTAGAGACTGATCTCTAGATGAGACTCCAGTATACACTACTGTTTACAAAGCAAAAATATTAATGGATTTGGTCTCTGAGCAAATTACATGTAATGATTCCCTTAGCTGGGAGTTTTGAAGGTAACTGCGCATGCTTAATGGAACAGCCAATCAGCAGGCAGCATTTCCACTGCCATGCGGTGACTTAATGCACCTCTGAAACATTTGTCAGTCACGCTAAAAAATGGAGGATTCTGAGAAGCCATTTGTTCCATTCTGGCCTTCATTCAGAATGCAGTGCGACTCAGCCACACACATTTCATACCATCTGTTAACCATTAGTAGAAGAGTGTGTGTGTAAAGTATGATACACAGCTAATATGGGACACTGACATGGCTCCCTTGAATTTGTTGCCTCAATATCAGTCTAGATTGGGGGTGTGCCTGCTGCCACTTGGCATCACTGCCCGCACATACCCCATGGCCCAGTGTCGATATCAGTTGTACCCTGAAGCTGAAGGCCTCATCAGATATGGCATCTAAAAATGTCACAGCTGTTTGGTTAATATGAGACATCAAAAAAAAAAAAAAAAACCCACAGACTGATGGACACGAGACGCTGTCTCTGTTAAACACAAGGTAAAGTCTCAGACAAAGACACTGTATGCTGCCCACATAGTAAACAAATCATAAAAAAAGATCAGGAAATTAAGGTCAAAAAGTAATACAGTGGATTACAATTATGGTGCCCATCACAACAGGATAATAAGTGGAGGTGTACAAATAAGATGTAAGTCTCTTAATGGGTTCAACACCTAAAAAATAGACTGCACAGACTCACATTCACGCATCCCTTGAAACCCTGTCATGTTACAGAGCAGAAGTGTGAGATTCACACAGATCATCCCTTGGTGCTTTGCACAACATCAGTTTGCAGACTGAGCAGTCATTGGGTGTGACCTGTGTTTCCACACAACGGGGAACCACTGAGAGTGTTTAGCTGAAAAATCACCAACAGTTCTGTCCATCAACAAAACACAATGTCTAGGAGGGTTGCCAGTGGCCACCAAAGTTGCAAGCAGACCAGAAGACAAAGATAGCATGACAGTCGGGGCGAGTTCCTAATGGTAAAGGAAGTGGTGCAGAAGTCTGCCAAACTTTTTTCAGGTTTCTCTGTATTTACTGAATGACTCGCATGTAAATAAGAGGTAAAAATTAAAGCTAATACGGTAGTCCCCTCTTATCCACGGGGGACATGCTCCAAGACCCCCAGCAGATGCCTGAAACCACAGATAGTACCAAACCTATATATGCTATGTTTTTCCTATACATACATACATACCTATGACAAAGTTTAATTTTTAGATTAGGCACAATAAGAGATTAACAACAGTAACTAAAAATAAAATAGAACAATTATAACAATATACTGGAATAAAAGTTACGTGAATGTGGGCTCTCTTAGATCGATACCGTGACAGTCGAATCTGATAACCAAGATGTCTACTAAGTGACTAATGGGCAGGTAGCACATACAGCATGAATACGCTGGACAAAGGGATGATTCACACTTTACGCTACTCAGAATGGCACGCAGTTTAAAACTTATGAATAGTTTTTTTCTGGAATTTTCCATTTAATATTTTCGGACCATGGTTGACCATGGGTAACTGAAACCGCGGAAAGCGAAACTGCAGATAAGGGGGAACCACTGTACTGTTAGTTAAATGATCAGATGGATCCAAAAACCATTACATCTCTATAAAATTGGTGATGATGGTGTCCACATTAAAGACAATTCAGCTACACACCAGAAGGCGCAGCAGTGGGTCTTGTTGTGTTCCTCTTACTGCGATTGAGCCAGTTGTTGTGAAAGAGGTATAGGCACTGTTCCCCTCAGCAGGAAGTCAGTTACTTTCTATGCCTCCTGGGTGTGTACAGACAGTGCAGTCTGAGCTAGGGCCGCTTTCAGGCCTTAATATCCCCCCACCCCACCAGCCTATGACACAAGAAGGCATGGGATTGATGTACCATAATCACTGTACCCTATGTGTGCATCCTTCCTCATTCTTGCAAAAAGGGGAGTCCACATCTTTTTCTGTACAATGAACAACAGTTGTATTAAGGAGTGAGGAACCAACACCCAGTAGGATGGGGCAATGGACGAGTATTGGACAGGTGTAATCTGTAAGAGATTGCTCCAGAAAACAACACAATGCTGATCCCTGCCTGTCCCTCCAATATCCATCTATCTTTCCCCAACACACAACACATGGGGAGCTTTTCTAAGATCTTCGACTCTTGTGTTGATCCAATCAATGGCAGCAAGCTATTGCCACACACAAGCAAGGTCACATACTAAGGTCCACCCTGAGCTGATGCAAGTAACTCAGTAAGCGCTGTCCAAGTACTACCAGATAAAAACTGATAAAAAGGACTCATTTAAAGCATGGATAAAAATCAGATATATCATTATCCCGTTTAGGGGTATTCCTAACTTCTCCTCAGGGGTTTCATTTTTTTTCTGCCACATCTGAAAAAACAATAATCACTCCAGAGAGGGGGATAATTATGTGAAATGCTGAGATTAAGCCCGTTATACACTGAGAATATGTAATTAGCTCAGGGGTATAATTACATCCCAAAGTCTGATTTCAACTTCAATTATGACCACAACAGCAACAAAAAAGTAATTTCCATTATGATTTGTTTCAGTTGAGCATCATCAAATGCAAGGTAATACAAAAGATGCAAATGAAGATGCTTGCTCAAAACATACTAATTGTAGAAGGCACACACCTGTTGCTGCTACTTCACTGTCATTCTTTTGTTTAGACTTTTCCAACTCACTCTTCCTGTGGAATCTACAATCTACTTCTCCCTACTACACCTAGTTCCTTTCCTCATCTTTTTACCAAATATACCCAACAAGATGCACTTCTCAACGCTGTCTCAGGCACAGCCATTCATTTATGATTTTTATTGTCTATTGTTTCAGGTGTGCTTTTCTAACTTAACATATTCAATCCTCTCTCTGTACAGTATCCACAGCATGAATCTACATCAGCATGGTGCCGCAGGGAAAACCCACTGCTACCCACTCACACTGTCTGGGTCTTAATACAAGACTGGTGAAGCAGGAACAGGGTGTGAGGACGATGGGTATTCATTATCAATATAACTCATTATATATAAAGTCATTACAGATGGAAGTCAGTGAAGAATCGTTTGGGTCCATAACAAATGTAATAGATTCATACCCTGGGTTAAAGTCCCCTATTTACATTCTCCTGATATAATATGCCTTTTTTAATATCAAAAATTTGGTTTAAGTTTGGAGCACGCTGTATAACTTTTTTTAGCCCAACCATGTACAAAAAAAAAATCCCATTTATGTTTTGAATGCTTGAAACTATCTATCTATAATATATTGTTACTTTGAAATAGGACAGTTGATTATGTGTCTTGCCTGTATTGTCTATACTGGGTCCCCACAGCGTCTTGTCTGCAATGAAGTCTAACTTGGCTGTGCCTGCATTTGTATCATGCAGTGTACAGTTATCTCTCGATGTACACGTCTAATGGGTTCCTGAAAGGGCTATACTGCATGAAAACGCATAAATCGAGACAGCTATTTCTGTTATTTCTTATGGTAAAAATTATAATGCAATCCAGCCCAACACAAAAACCCCAAACAATTTTTCCAAATTTCTTTAGGACACCTTAAAAAACACTTGCACATGAACAACACTTAGCATACACTGTTGTGGTAGCAATTAAAAGGATTTGCCACTGGGACATAATCGAAACAAGTAAAACCCTATTCTATTTGCAACTAGGTGTACATACAGCTTCCTTGCATAAAGAAAACCCTAAAACTGGATCAGTGATAAGTGTATATAGTAAAGATATAAGTTATGTAGAAGACCAATAAATATTACTGTATTCACCTAGGTAGCACAGCACTATATATTACCATCTTCACCTATGTAGAAGAGCACTAATATTACCACATTCACTGATGTAATATTCACAGCACTATAATGTTGTAATGGCATTGAGCTGTCTGTGTAAATAGTTGTGCTGTTCATGTACATAGTTTGGTGACCCATGAGTTTGTGTAAGTGTGACTGGCTATTTTGTTTATTTATGCAGGAGCATTGCTGGAGAGATAATGGGATCCTCCCAATGTGAACTGGGGTTCTGTTGCATGGGGTGGCCTCTGGGCATTTCAGCTACTTGTTCAGCACTAAATACTACTAGTTTGCCAGTGTAGTACAGCACTAAATAGATATCACCACATACAAGAGGTGATTGTGCAAATTTTTTTTCGGTTGGGTACACTGTATGAAGTAGATTGTTTTCTGATACCATCTCTTGATTTATGTGCCAAACCGCCTTCTAGAAAACACATTGGTGAGTGCCCATAAGTCGATGTATGACTGTATTACACCATCTATATTCTGAAAACCCATCATGACATCTGAACCACAAGCGGAGAAATTTTGAACAGCCTGCCAAGTGTGAATGAGAGGGATCTACTGCAGCTTTGTTTTTTATAGAGTAATTTCACCATCTACAACATCCTCCACTCCCTACTATTGCACATATGAAGTTGTTCTCTCTTCATTTGCTAAGCACAAACAGTATTTAACAGTTCACTCCACTGTGGGGTTTTTTTGGCTTGAGTTCATTTCTGTGAGATGCACAATAAAGGGAAAACGTGCCCCAAATGAAGCCACTGCATCCGTGTGAGAACAACTAAGACGGTGTTGACAGCATGATCTTTTAGTCACACAAGGGAGGCATAAAGGATAAAAGAGGGGCCGCAGGGTAGCAGGCATGAGAAGATGGCTGCTGACTGCATGTGGGTACTGCCATTGTGTCATAGCACAGTCTCATATGGTGTTAACATTTTACACAATCATTACACTAGACTATCACACATGCATACTCTGCAGGTACCCATGTTTTTAATGCCATTTTTCATGTACAGTATAAGCTATAAGTGCTCAATCATGACATAGTACATGTTTTGGTATGGTTTTCGGCAGATGCAATCATTGTGCTACAATGTCGTACATGTACTATACATTATGAAATGTATACATATTTTAATTACCTATAAGATGCTCATTCACTTACCAGAATTCCTAGAAATCATTAAAAATTGACAATTTTTCTCAATTTCATTTTAAAAAATTATTACTTTTTTATTGACCAAGTATAAGTCCACCGTATGTTGAGTATGTCATAAGTCAAGGATGGTATGTGTAAGGTTTCTGTTCTGGATAAAAGAAATTTGTACTCAGTCATCTTTACCTGGAAATCATCTCGCTGACCAGAATCCAAAAAAAAAAAAAAAAAAAAAAAAAAAAAAAAAAAAAAAAAAA